>JAUZSX010049841.1:0-20029 GCA_034780655.1 Idiosepius hallami
GGAGTGTGTGAGGTTAGTGTGTCCTATACGGAGGCGGGACATGACAACCTGTTCTCTTCTGGATTTAGTATGGGTAGAATTAGAAAAAAATATTTTGGATATTTTTCTTCTGGTTTTTCTTATTAACTTGTGAAAATTTTAAAAATGTAGAAATGAAATTACCAAATCAAAAAAAAGATGGATGGCAAAATAAATGATTGTAACAAGCAGAAATAATGTATAATCAGCCTTTTATATAAATGGAACTTAGTATGTCAGTGTAAATGTTTGTTTGCTTTGGATTTAGAAACAGCTAAACAGATTTTCTTTAAAATTTACACAGATGTACTTCATGTATCTGGAAGTGAAATTATCCAAGTTTTCTCTCGGAATACCCACCCAGTACTTATTGAAAATCGATAATTTGAAAAAAAAAAAAAAAAAGTTCAAAAAAGGAGAGCATGACTACAATTAAGAATAAAACTGTAAAAATTACTATTATGAATGCATAACTGTGTTGTGGACCAGTCATTAGAGCGACTGTTTCACACCATGTGGTATATTGAATGATAGCATTATAATTTGATTAAAATGCAAATATATTTTTGGCCATACCAAAAATTTTCTGAGTTGTGTGAGCAATACTGAGCTATTTTGCTCATACCTTATATTTTTATATTCAAATATAAAAAAATGAACAATAATAAGAAAGGGAAAAAACTACTAAAAGATATTTAAAATATTTTGTATTTTTTATATAAATATTATTAGAATGACAATCTTTTAATTTTTTAATATATATACACCAATGGAATCAAGTTATTTTAGTTGGTTAATATTTGAACTACAATAGGCTGTTCAAAATATTTTATTATCTTTACAAATATCTTTAAGCATGTTTTTCATTGATTGATTGATTTATGTATTTAACCAGCCTCTCGTATCTCATTTGGTCATTCAATGCTAAAAGCTGCTTTAATTTGTTCTACATAGTTTACTTGTTTTACAGTTTTTGCTTATTTAGGTTTTTTGTTCTTTTGTTTGTTTGCTTTTTTAAGGTAGTTCTTTGTTTTTTTCATACAGTTATGGAATAAAGTCTTTTCTTTGCAAATATCGTTCTTCACTAGAATTGCAAGTTTTATTATTCTTTTAATGGGTTTTAGATGTCATAGCTTTTGAGTTCAAGCAATGAATATATTTAAAAATGAATATGATTTAGAAAACTCAAATTTTTTAATAGAGGAATATTACTTACTTAGTATCTGGTCCAGTGATGACAACTGGTCTGGAATATTTTTGCCAAGATCTTATAGTTTCTTTTAATTGCATTTTATCTTCACACATCCATTCTGAGAGCAAGGGAAACATTCTGGTGAGCACAGACATTTTGAACTAGGAAAAAAAAGAAAAATGATAGAAAAATTAAAATTTATGGTTCTCCAATTATTGCAATAATATGAAGGTGTTTTCATTCAACAAACAAACAAAAAATACTGTGTATTAATTTTTTTTATTCATCTTCTGCATAAACATTGGGTTAACTAATTGATCCAGGCTCTGCATACACTGGCCATTTAATCCCACTTCTCCCTTGAATGCAACTTCATATTGTTGGATGCTTTTTGCAATATTGTCAAGCAATCAAGTGTATACACACATTCTTCATCAAAAACTAGGCTTATTTATTGTCTTTTTTTAAAAAATTGATAGTGATCTGAAGAAAAAAAGTACTCCTCCAATACATATTTTTTTCTTCAGATCACTATCAATTTTTTAAAAATATATAAATATATATATAAATATACTGGCATATTTTGGGGATTTTCATCTTTGATGTATTGATTTCAGTAAAATTGTATGTTTTATCTTTAGATTAAACATTGAAATAAGAACATATAGGTAGATTAGACTTGCCTGAAAAAAAAAAAATATATATATATATATATATATATATATATATATAAAGAACTAACTATATAGTTTTACACTTAAGAGATGAGACTTGAAATAGTGAATTTTCAGAATGTCATCCCTCCTTGGATGGATGTCAAACTTTTATCTGTGGAGTACTCTTTTGTTTTTACTCTTATCAATTAACTTTCAAAAAAAAGATACTAAATAAGCTTAGTTTTTGATGGGGAAGTGGGTGTTTAGGTCACCATACCAATTTAATGCCTTCAGATGGAAGTTGGTGTTTGACATTTGAAAATCCGTATTTAAAATTTTCACTGATGCGATTCCTCATGTGATATCCTTTTTATAATTTTTAGAAATATTTTTCAAATGTCAACACTGAAAAATCAATTTTGAATAAAAAAAAAAACAAAGACAACTTATATATTGAGTGGAATATATTCACCATTTAAAGATAATCTAGATATTACGTTTGAGATTTCTTTGCTATTGCAAATTTTTTATTTGATTAGTTTTACATTCATATTTTTATTACAACTTTGTTGTTAGTTTGTGTAGAAAATTCTATTAATATTTGGCTTCTAGTCTTCATTTCCTTTTACACCAATACAGATTAGAATCCAGCATAAAAATAAAAATCCCTTTAGTAGTGAGCATGGAGTCCGATCTGTTCAGGAGTTAAATGATTTAGAGGTTTTCTAGCTTTTTATTTTTAAAGTTAGCAAGATAGAGATTGTTTCTAAGAAGATAACAATAGTTTCCTAGTTTCTATTTATTTTTAAAATTATCTTGGGGATAATTTGAAGGGATTTAGTATTTTCCCATTTTAATTTTTAAGCATAAAAAAATGCCCCCACAGAAGTTAATAAGGAATAGCTTATTGGGATAAATTTCCAAAAACCCTTATTATATAATTGAATACACACCTCGAATAAAGTCTTCTTTCATCAAATTAAGATCTTCCATTGCTACTCTGAAATTTAAACCAAATAGCAAAATGGATACATTTTAAACTTCTGTAAAGATTACAACTTTTGCTTTTTATTCAGATTCTTTTGCTCTTGTTTTTCAGGCAAGTCTAATCTATCTATATGTTCTTATTTCAATGTTTAATCCAAAGATAAAACATACAATTTTACTGAAATCAATACATCAAAGATTAAAATCTCCAAAATATGCCAGTATGTTCCAGGTGTATGAAAAAACTCTAATTTTTTTAGAATCTATAAAATTGCAGGTTACAAGCATTTTCATAGGTTACACCAAACTTAGGTTACAGTAAAACATTATTTTCAGTTTAATACAGTGTACAAAAATCTCTAGGATACATTGAATGATTAGCTTTAAAAAAATAGATATGATTAAAGTTTAATGTTACAAAATTGAAATTTTCTATAAACAATGAATATATATATATATATATATAAATATAATACGTTGAGGCCCTTTCGACCAACATCTGATTGTGTGAAAAATTGTTGATAAAAAACTGTAGCATCGAAAAAAAATGAAAAGGCCAGTGGGGGGTGGGAATACACCAAAACAACACAATAAAAGGTGTATAATGGTGCAATTAAAACACAAAGTTGTATTGTAAGTTTAATTATTTTATTCCCCCTCCCTCAATTAATTAAATTTTACACGTGCCCTCCTTGCGTTTCAATTGCAACATTATACACCTTTATTGTGTTGTTGTTGTGTTATTTCTCCCCACCCCCACTGGCTTTTTCATTTTTTTTTTCGCTGCTACAGTTTTTACAAACAATTTTTCTTTTGATGAGATGTTGGTCAAAAGGGCCTCAAAGCCTAATTAATTTCTAATATTTTGCATGAATTTTGTACCTTAAAACATTTATATACAGTCATGGCCAAAACTCTGGGACATTTTAGTTCTTTTTCATTTTCTCTAGAACTATTAGCGGGATTAACTTGTTACTGTGAATCACAATCTGTCTCCAGAAAATTATAGTCTATAAAACCATTTCAACCTCTTTAATCATTTAATTCCAAGAATCCTTTTTTTTTGTCAACATGTTTTTAACCCATAGATAGAGGGAATAAAGCTACTCATAACTTTCCCATTCTCTGAATGTAACAGACAATTTTAGATTTAAATTTGTGTATTGCAATTCCTAAATCTGAGCACCTATATTATTATGATGGCATCCGTCCATCTATAGGGATGATGGAAATGTGCCCCATGTTGGTTCTGCTCCTGGAACAGCAGAAATGAAGTGGCATCTCCAGGGCACAAGGCCTGGGCAAAGTTTTTGGGAGGGTCTCTGATTTTGCCCATTTTTCAGTACCCTCCTCTCAGCCTTGCCGGCGGAACTCCAAAGGTGAGAAGAGCAGTTTGTTTGGCACCAGGTTGGCTGCCGGAACGAGCTGAGTACAGTTTCGGACCGCCTTGGGGACTCTAACTCTGGATTTTTTTTCAGGGTTTACTCCCTTAGCCTTTCCTGAGCTCAGATAATCCACAAGGCAGTGGAGGTTTGTACTTCCGAGTTTTCCTTCTCCTAGATACCTATCTTCCCAAAGACTTAGAGTGCATCTAACTAGTGGATTTTGATAGCGCCGCCAGATACTAACCTGTGTATTTTCCTGTGAGGCGCACTTATACTATGCATAGCATGTTTTAGGAATTGCAATACAGTAAAATTTTGAAGGGTTTAAAAAGAAAACTGAGTTCTTCAAGAAGATCTTTGATACTCAGTTGCTTAAATGGAATTTATTCCACAACATATTTCAGAATTAATAACTCTTTTAAACCTAAAGGAACATTATATCGGCCTTAGTAACCAAAGGCAAAAAAGACACACTGACTTTTTTCAACCCTAATATGGTTCTTTAACCCAATATATCGGCCCAGACAATTTAAGGTAAAAGAAATCATCAACACAATGATATTTCAACCTCCACCTTTGAATCCTGACTTAGAACTATTACCAAGTAGTCATTCAGAGCCGTTCTATTAAAGAACCATAGGGTCAAAATGTTAGTGTGTCTCTTTTGCCTTTGGATACTAAGGCCGATATATCGGCCCCTTAGAGTCAAAAGGGTTAATACAACACCTCTGAGTGACTACTTGGTAAAATTGCTAAGTCATGATCCAAAAGTAGAGGTTGAAATACCGTTGTGTGTGTGTCTTCTTTTGCCTTAAGTCACCAGGGCTGATAAATCGGTTCTTTAAGGTTTAAATATCTTTAAAAATGAAAAGAAAGATAAAGATATCTTTTTAATTGTATAAAAACCTTTATCTTTACTACCTGTTTAATAAGAGAGAGCTCTCTGTCCTAAATCTTCTAAACTGAATAGCTGTAATAATTTAATCCCGTTTTGAGTGATAGCTGATTTAGGTTCTGGTGTTACAATAATGAACACCATGTAATGTAATATACAATAAGCACTACTCTTTGCATGTGCAGTTGAATATATCTTTCAACTTTAAAAAACAAATTTAAATTTGATATTAAATTGCTTAGCTTAAAAATGTTGAGTATTCTAACTTTTATGTTAAAGATTATTTTATTATACAACTAATAATATTACATGGTAGTTTCAATTACAGGTAATTGAGACAAGTAATGAAATTCATTAAAATATATGACAAATTTTGCAAAGTATTTAATTTTAAAGGTGATATGAATTACTGCAAATATTCAGAAAAGTTTACATGTAATAATCATTTTATATTTCTTATTCTTTGTTGCTAAAATAAAAGACAGAATTGAATTTATTGATTTAAAACTCAAAAGAAAATATTGCATCAATTTAAATAGATTCAACTTTTTAATGAGCTTTGATAATAATTTTTTAAGTTCCCTTTTTTTTTTTTCCTTTTGATGCAGCAGCTGTAAACATCAATCAATGAAGGCATAATTAAAACTTTATCCTACATAAATGTTTCTTTCAAAATCTGAGTCAGTATTTATGAGAAAATCAAAAGCTGCATAAGATTCTATAAAACCAGCTATGACACAAATCTGTCTCAAAAGGATTTAATCAATTGAAATCAATGAATAACCAATGGAAGGCCATATTCTAAAACTTTATATGTTAAAAACAGGAAAAAAAAGTGTCAACAAAAATGGGGAAGTAGTAAAAGCTTGGACTCTGAAATATTAATATACAAGTTCAAATTCTAGTTAAAACCATTACATTTATTTCTAGCTGCCTGGGACAGATTGGGCTAGTGGAAAATATTTTTTTATTTATTCATGTTCAAAGATTTTAATTTTGTTTTTTTTGTCTTTAATGGCATATCAACCTTTTTAGGTCATTTTAATGCCGAGAAATGTTATTTTTATACATTTTTAATAACACAAGTGTCCCTATTTAATCCATAGCTGGAGGGTAAATTCATACCTTTACCAAGGGTATTAGTCGACATCCTAACGTAGACCAAACAACTTGGATTTGAACACGCAAACTTCGATTCCAAAGTCTGATTGCCTTTCCACTGGGTGATGTCGACCGCCCCCAAACACTTTAAGGGGTAATGAGCAAAATACCAAATACAAAAGTGCCTATTAGATGCAAGTAAATAAACTCATTTTTATACCTTGTTTAGTACAAGGGTCTTTGCAAAAGTAATGCTACCTTTTTTTTAAAATACGGTCAAGTGGCGTTAGAGACACCGGTTCCCATAAGATCACCGAAGTTAAGCAACGTCGAGCCTGGTCAGTAGTTAGATGGGTGACCATTTAGGAATACCTGGTACTGTATTCATATGGCCAATTCCCATTGGAGACACTGGTTTACGTCAGATCACCAAAGTTAATCAATGTCAAGCCTGGTCAGTAGTTAGATGGGTGACCATTTAAGAATACCAAGCACTGTATCTTATAACACTGGGGTGGGAAATACCCAGGTTAGTGTCTGGGGGCACAGTTAAACCACTGGGTTGATGTACCCTTAGTCTTTGGTTAGAGACAGGCATCTATACATGCGGCTGGGGACCAGTTGTGAATTCCCATGAGACTCAACACTGAATCGTATGTGATCAGTGGTTGAGCCAGCTAAACCTGCATGGGTTGGTATGCAGAACACACACACTTATTTTTAAAGTTAGTTTTAAAAAGATGGGAGTAGTACCATTAAAATGGGCGACCTTTTTAGCTCCAGACTTTATTTTTCTACATAGTCACCACCATTCTCAATGCACTTTTGCCAGTGATAATCAAGGCTATTATTTTCACATGTGAAGCACGCTTTGTCACATACATCCCTGTCACCACTTTGAAATTAACAAACCCATCTAACTGTGCCGACATTAACTGCATTGCCCTCATAAACGTTTAACAGGCACTGGTGAATGTTGATCAGTAACATTTTTTCAGCATTGAGGAATTCACTGCTTTCTTAGAATCTCACACTTTCAATATGATCAACAGAGAGATGAAACTTTCAGATCAAGAATGCATAAATTCAGTCATCATAAGAATGCAATTTGCAATCCCCTCTGATCCATTCAGGTAGAATAAAAATAATAGGAAGCATTACTTTTGGGAAAATGTGGTATTATTAAACTGTATTGATGCTAATGAATGCAGAATGTCATTTGGGGGCTTCTGTAATTCTAAGGGACTGATATGTCTCATCAGCTTGAATATCAAGGAAAAATATTGCTATGATGTATCATCTAATTACTGATACCATTATTATTAGTTAAAGCATAGAAATTAGATAATACACAAGGTTTTAAGCATTTGTTTTTGTTTATAACAATTGCACTCAGTTGTTAGTAACCATATCCATTAATCAACCTGTTAGTCACCAACTGATCTTGTATGATTTTGTAGCCTGCTTTAGTTTTGTAATCACAATGCTTAAAACTGTTAACCATGCACACTACTTCCATTTCTCATGTAATTTTTTTTTTATCCTATGCCAGTAAATTTGTTTAGGGGATAGGGGGTACCTTTCTAAAACAAATAAATGATAGACAAAAATGATTTATTAATTAACATATTGAGTGCCAACATATTTTTCAAACAGTAAATAACTATTTCCAAGGTTTTCTGATAATTTTCATTAATAAACAGGGCATATCCAAAATAAGTTTTATTAATAAGATTACATGAAAGCAAAACTGTAGATATTTAGTATTTAACTACAAAAAAAAAAAAGACCAAAAATGTTTGTTGGAACCCTAAATAGATTTTATAAACTGTGTATCTATTTTTGCAGACTGTTATCCTTATCTTTATAGTTTTTGTTTCACCACATTTCACACAACTAATTCTCTGGCTTGCTTGTGTACGGTTGAAAGACTAAAGGTGTAGTGGATAGAGCTGTTGAATCACAAATGGTTTGAGGTGAACATTGTCTGAAGATAGCAGTTTAAATTCCACCCAAACAGGCCATAGGATTAATTAGCCAAACCAGGTTATCGTTAATACTCCTGAAGAAAGCCAGTGGATTAGGCCGAAACATGGCAAAACAACTGTATTATCATACACAAGCTCTAATAAAGAACGAGGCAGGTGTTTCTGAATTTTGTAGTCAGTGTTGGAAATTTATGTAAACCAACCGTTAGTTGGAATTCTTGAACCTTTTGCTTCAGCGTTTCTCATTGGTATGCCCGAATGAAAAAACCGACACAGATTTTCCCGCTTTTTTTTCAAGTTTATTCCTCTTTCTTCAAAACCCTTCGAAGGGGAAAGTTGCATTTTTTTAAGTGTCCATTATGACACGACCTGGGGCCCTTTTCCCCAGCTACTGTAATTTAAACGGTAATTCTTTATTCGTTTTGAACCTCATGGACAAAACTATTTAAGCTAATGGCTTTATGAAGTCCATTCAGCTACAATTATATTTCATCATTTCTTTAAATGGAACCTTTTTTCTATCTTTAAACCCAAAAGGGGTAAATTTACATTTAAGAGTGAGTTTTTATCACACACTCTAAGAACTTTTATGCTACCATTCACAAACGGTAAACTTTCTTCAAGACTAATCTACAGCCCTACAGATTTGTCTGATCCCTTTATAATTGGGATCAATTTATACTCGGATCTCTTATGAAAAGTAGATCCCTTTGTTACCAGACTCTCATACAGTCACGAAAACCGGTCCTAAGTTTTCGTAAGATCTGCCAAGAAGGAGGCTCTCAAGATCCATCTTAAGGTAAGGTTTACATAACTTTTTTCCTTCGTGCTGTCGAGTTCTTGATTATGTAAGAAAGAAATTTCTGACATCAGTAAGGTAGCTTATGCTACCCAGAAACAATGCTAAAAACCCGAAACAGTTCATATACACAGTTATTTGGTAATTAATTCAATCCATTGCTTTTTTTCCAAAGTTCAATAAAAATATTTGTCCCAAATTTCTATAGATAGAATAACTATTACCATTAGTTGTAATGTTGTGCTACCCAACCAACAACCAACCAACCAACCAACCAACCAGCATTTATTAATCAATAATGTTTTGTAGAAATGGCACTTAACACTCATCTTTCAAATATTGATTTTTAGGGGTATTTATTTGGGTCTGTTTTGAACGAATATCCCATTTCAAACTGCAACTGACAAATACTTTTCATGCTTAATCCTTTTGACAATAAAGGGCCGATATATCGGCCCTTAATGGCCAAAAAGATTATGCATGAAAAGTATTTGTCAGTTGCAGTTTAAAAAGTGATATTCATAAAGTCAGATGAACAGTAAAGTTGTAATAAGTTGTAAAGGGGAAAACCCACGTCACAACTGCATATTAGTTTTCAAAATTGGGATTTTACGTCAATCTTCTTCTTAGCCAGTATATATTATTTCAGGACAGGAACGCACCGCCACAGTGCCACCGCACACAGGTACGGCTAAACTTAGCAACAAGAAAATGTGTCAGAAAAGATAAGTTGTAAATTTAAGTCTTAAAAAAGTGACCTAAAAATCAGTAGCATATGATTAGCAGTCGATTGTTTAGATAATAATTAAATGCAGTTTTGGGGATGGAACAACTACGTTTTTAGCATTAACGCAATATTTACTTCCGTGTCCAGACTTCAGTTGTGGCGTGGACCTAACCAAAAAATACATCTACCAACAACACATGTTATTTTAAAAAAATTGTAAGTATTTCTTTTCTGTTGTTGTTTTTTAACGTAACTTTTTTTTTTTAATTTTAAAACACATTAGTGCTATTACTTTTAGTTCATGATGCTAAATATTCGAATTGAAACATTTTTTTGTTTTGTTGTCCTTAATTTAAGAGTCGCTTTTTTCCAGTAACAATTTTGTTCATCTTCAGTGATTTTTTTCTTCATAGTGTTGATTGTTAATAATTTTTTTTAAAAAAAGCCAAGAAATTAAAAGTTCAAATTAAGAACTTCATAAATGGTTTAATAATTCAGAACAGTTATTAAAAAAAAAAGTTGAAACGTAGACGAAAAAAATGGTCTACATTAAAAATTATGATACATTCAAAGGACATTTTTTCCTAATTAAATATTTTGGGGGATAACAAAAATCATATTAAAGCCATTTAGAAAAATAATAGTGGAAGTCAGTCAAACGGTTACGAAAAATATTTAATTTATTTAGGTTAAATAAAGCTAGATAAACTTCCGGTCAGGAGTGAGTAGTACAATAGTAGTACATACTTCACTAAAAAAATATAGACTCATAAAAAAAATAATTGTTATTTAGAAATAAACAAAAACTATATAAATATTCAAATATTACTAAGCGGAAATGTAAATACCAAAATATTTTAAAACATCCGTTAAATGTCCTGCTTGTTCAAAACAGCTGATCAACACGCAATACAAACAGTTGTAATTTCAAGCACGTGTTCGTTAACACAATTTTATTTCCTTCCTTTCAAAAGAGTTCTATTTGGCGCCATTTGCTGTAACCGGAACCCAACCCGGTTTTGTTTTCTTTTGGAAAACAAAAAAAGGTGGAATGTTTTCATTGGTTGATAATGACGTCAAATTTCAAACTTTTGCAAATGACCTCATCGATATTTCTGTAAGTTTTCATCTCAGACTGACTGAAGAAAAAAAGATGTAACATTTTTGTCAAACATTTGAAAAAATAATAATATGAAAATTCAAATAAAGATTTTGAAAAAAGAAACAAAACATTAATTGATTGATAATCCTTTAATTTTTCTTTTGATTTAAAACGAAAAATCTTTTATTTCTTCATTTAAAAAAAAATCATTTTCTCTGAAAAATATTTATAATAAAAAAATAACTACAATGTTTTTTTTTTAATCACTTTTATTTGAAACGGAAAATATGTTTTATTTGTTCAATAATAATAAAATAACTACAATGTTTTTTTAATTACTTTTTTTTGCGTAACCGAACATCTGCATCATCGCTCCTCCTGGCAATATTTTTTCATGTTTGTTATAAAAACTTATAAATTAAAAGATTTTTTAGAATAAAAATCCGTGGACCCTGGACAGTAGAGTTAGTTGCAAATGCTCTTTTGCCTTAATGTTTTTAAAACATTAATATTAATTTTTAACTTTTTAAAAAACTGTATTTTACTTTTAACATTGAAATTACAGCATTCGGTTGTTTTTTACACTCTAAAAACAAATTAAGAATACATAAAAAATAAATCGAAAAAATTATGAGGTCTTTTTTTTTTCATGTTAAAGAATTTTTAGTTATTCAAAAAAAATTTACAAATATCGTTCTCAGAAATAGTTCATTTATAAAAAAAATTCTATGTATTAAAAACAGATAAAATAACACTTTTTGTTTGTTGGTTTGACTATTGCTACTTGCCGCTTGCTTAAGCTCCTAAACAAGCATCAAAGAGAAAAGGACGAGTCGAAGGAGGAGGAGAGCGCCTATTTTTTATAGCTGTTTTATTTTATATTATTTTTGTTTTTTTGTAATTCCAAGGTTTTTTACTCTCTGATAAAACTTACTTCATTTTTTGTAAGTCAAAAATTATTTTGTAAACTGTGTAGGTAATAATTGACACCCCAAATATGAACAAACATAAGGGGCCTGAAACGTATCCGTTTTTTTAGATTTTGCCCCTTAGCAGCTATTTCCTGATCACAATTTATGTCTGAATAATATCCCATACACTCTAAATTTCAAATCTCTAGACTAATAACTGACAAAATAGTTTAGTTTGGTAGAGACAAAGTGTGATATAAGTTCCTTTTCCAAACAAATGCACAGTTACACACACAGGGTACTTTGTCAGCCAATAATGTTATCATTTTCATAGGTAGAGGCTCACAGAGCATTTAAGGATGCCCTCCTTAAATGCTCTGTGAAAAAAAATAAATCTACATTAAATTTTTACAATAACGCCGCCGGAGTAAATATGATATATTTCTGAATGTTATTATTTTTCAATATTTAGTTTCCCTTTTCTAAAAAAACACTGTCCACTATTCAAAATCCAGCTTGCAGTGGCGGTGCCGGTGCATTTCATTTATTTATTTGTAAGTGTTGACAGGGATCCGGATGCGGGTGGCTCTAGCTGAGTGAGAGCTCTCTGCCTGCAACTAGATCATCATATTCACTCCCCACCACTCACTACCACTCCTACTACTCCACATACCCATACTACCCCAAAAGTAAAGAACTTCTACTTCTAGCAACAAACTAATGTAAAAGTAATAATAGTAGTGAGAGTTTTATTTGTGCTACTACTGATATGACTGATGAAGTAAGTGACTACTTACCTACCTGATAGGAGTAAATAGAGATACAGAGTCAGAGAGCCTCCTTAAGGCAGGCAGGATTTTTACACTATCTCCTCTTATTTAAAAACAAAACAAAAATTGCTTCTTATTTTTAGTTTATTTTCTCTTTTTGAGAAGCCGGACTAACTGGACATTTTGGATCTAAAGCGACAGGTAAAAATGTTTGGGTTTTATTCATTTATTTCTGATTTTAAATATATGAAGTTGTTGCTACTGAAACAAATATTGTCATGGCATCAATATTTTGGTCTTCAGGGTTATACATCATTTTTATCATTTTAAGAGTTTATGGATTGTTAGATTATACAATGCAAATGCATATGATGTGATATGTGATCGGTTGGTCACTGGTTGTGGTGCCTGGTGTGTGGTTGGTGTGGTGTGTGCTGCTGCTGCTGGTGCATCTGCACCAAAGTAGAGTCTACTTGAACAATATGTTAAGTAATTCAAAATGAGTGCCTTTTTTAATTGTTAATAAACGAACTTTTATTTTTCCAAGCGTACAGAATAAATACAATTTAAATCAATAACAAAAATGAATATTTCAATATTTTCATTTAAAAACAAAATTAAGACATGAAAAGTTTAGGATTGTGTTTTTGTGTTAAGAAATTGGCTGGTCTATTATTTTTTTAAAAAATATTTTTTTTGTCTATTTTATAAAATCATTAAAGGTCATTTTCTGGCTTTATCCATTTTGATCCACATATTTATAAAAGTACTTTCTTGCTTAAATGTTATCTAAGTAGTTTAGTTTATTTTCACTTGTTGTCAAGTTACTTATATTATTACAATCATAATTCGAAAAATTAATCTTTTGTGTCATTGAATAAACAATAATCATTGCAATGATTTGTATTATTATTTTTTTAAATTCAAAATCAACTGTCGCAAAAAGTTTTAAATGAAGAATTTTAAATAAGGTGTAATATGAGGTATGGTAAAAAATAATCTTACAAGCAACTGAATTTTAAAACTGAAAAGCGCTTTACTTCTAATGACAGCATTCATTAAGAATAATTTATGCTTTCTTGAGTTAACTATTTAAGCTAATCTACCAAACCTCAATATGATCTAATTAATTATTAATAGTTATTGTTTGAATTTCGTCGTCTTGTTTAAGTTTACCAATACCATTGATTACCAATTGCAAAAACGTTCACCTTATGCATTTGAATTTATTTCCATCCTTGTTGTCTGTTGTTGCATTTCCAGTCGCATTGACTGCAATGATGTAACTACTATATTGATTTAAAATATTTTGACCGTGAAACAAAACCAAATAAAATAAAAACTCAACAAGAACGAACAGTAAAATAAATATATTGTTTTTAGTAGAGGGTGTCGGATTAAAAATAAACAACAAAAACAAACTGTTTTTTTTAAAACTAATTTGAAATCAGGAAAAAGATATTGACATGAACGATAAACTATGAAAGATATAATTTCATAACATGAAAAATATAATGGATTTCATAATAACATGAAAGATAATTTTATCATTGGAAAGCAAAATAACTTTTTTCTTTTATTAATTTATTATTTTTTTATCACGAACACCTTTTCTGTAAAGGCTTTTAGTCGTTATTTTTTAAAACAAAATTATATATAATTGATAATAATTCCTTTAAAAAAGCAGAATGTTAAAACTAAAAGTTTTATACTCCCTTAATTTTGGTAGGCAACAACATTAACAACAACCGCTTTGATATCGCGAGTAAAAAGTTTAAAATTAAAACTATTTTTTTAACTAGCTAGTTTGAAAAAAAGTTGCTTTTTTTATTCTTTTTTTTCTAGTATTTAGTTTGATTCAAAAGTTTATTTGTTTTCATAAAGAAGGGCTTAAAAACTTGTTTCTTAATCAATTAATTTAATATTTGAAATTAAGTAGGAAGCAACAGTTAGGCCTTCACATGAAGGGCGTTTTTTCACCGTTTTTTTTTGCCAACAACAAACAGTAAACAGTCATTCTTAAAATAAAAGGAAAGGTAACTTTTTTTAATTAAATTAACTGAAGGGCAGGAAAGGGCCTCCAAAACAAGTTTTTAAATAAGTTTTTTTTAAGAGCAAATGTGTAAATGTAGTAGAAAATTAATTAAAGTTAGGTTTTCTTTCCCACTGTACTTACTTGGGAGAGAGAAACTTATTTTTTTTTGTGGGTGGAAGGGTGTGAAGGGTCGATGTGTTTGCTTTTGCCACGAATTGCTTTCAGGGCGAGAGAGTTCCTTTTTTTTAAATTTAAGTTTCTCCATTTAAATAGGGACACGAAAAAAAACATGAAATTATTTTTTTTGTTGTATTGTTCTCATGTTCTAACCTTAAACGGTTCATTAAACAGAATATTTTTTTTATTGTTAGAGTGTTATGTGTGGCGAAAGCGAGTAGTTGTTTACTTAAACTTAGTGGGTAAGAAGAAGTGTTCCCTTCCCCACAAAAAATTACGCACTCACTGATACTTTTTTTTACAACTTATGAAAATTAATTTTGCGCTGCCGGTGCCCCTGAGTGCCCTGGCCCTGCCGTTTGTGTGTGTGTGTGTTCCCGGGGTTTCTTAGCGACCCCCCACCAAAAAAAAAAAAGGTTCTCAGCAAGTAGCTTTAAAAAATTAAAAAAAAACACCATTAAAATATTTTATTTTAAACTTAAATTCCCAAGTTCTCATGGAGTGGAGTTTGGAGTTACTAAACTCACTAAAACACCATACACACACACACACCACGCCACCACCACCACCGGCGCGACGCGCACCGCACCGGCAGTTCACCCCCACCCCGACTCTCTAAAAAACAACCGATTCTGAATTCATCTACTGGAACGAAAAGTTCGTTCGCTTCTTGTTAGTCTAAGGCCATTTTCTTGCAATGCTTTCTTTATTGGTCTATAGATTTTGGTTGGGGAAAAAAGTCGAAGTGTTTATTCATCAACAACTAAAAATAACCAAAATTTTATTCAGTCATTCTTAAATATAAAATTAATTCAAATTACTTTTTTAATTTTAGAAAGTGGCTAATAATTTATATAAAATAAGTTTAAGTCTAGTTTAGTTTGATCACTATTTTCCGTTTTTGTCTTTCAAAATTTACCGCTTAAACCACGTGATCTGCCATATGGCAAATAATCGATCTTAGTTTCAAAACCCTTGATTAAAAAAACAACTATAACCAAAGTTTTGGTTTGTTACATCAGAAAAATTTATCAAAAGAAACGTTTTTAATCAATCGCAAACACAAAATGAATTAATGTTTTCAAGAAAAGGGGGTTCACCCACCCACCACTACCATTTTTTTATTTAAAAAATTAATTTAACTTTAAAACCTAAGGAAATCACCATTTACCAACATACACCACCATCCACACACCACCAATCACCATAACCCTTAATAAAAAAAAGAAAAACAATACAAAAATTTTAATTAGAAGTGAAAGTGCAGTGCAGTGCACTGACTGACTGCAGTGTGTACCCACAGGACATAAAGAAAATACATATTTTTAACCGCCCGCCCTCCCTGGTCGATGTGGCCCAAATGGATAGGGAATCGGATTTCGAATCCCAGTTGTTTTCCGTCTTGTGAGCATGTCGACAGGGTAATACTTTTGGAAAAGTATGAGTCCTTATTTTTCCTCCAGCTATGGATTAGTAACTTGTGTATTAAAAAGATACAATGTTTTGTTTATCATAAGTATTGTTCTCGGTATTAAAATGACCCAAAAAGGTCGATATGCCGTTAAACAAAACAAACAAACATTCTTTTCGGGCTTGAATGTTTTCGTTAGGAACCATTGGGTTTGGTGTGTGGTGACTTCTTGTGGTGGAATGTAATGATGGGATGGATTCATTTATGTGTATGTGGTGGTGTTTGGGCAAGCTTGGTTTGGGTGGTTGTTGGTTCATTCACAGACAGTCAGGCCTATTTATTTCACAAGTCAGTAGTAGCAGTAGTCGCGCCATTACTGTAAAAATTAAATGATTTTAAAAATCTCAATTTTTCGAAGTTTTTTTGTACTAAAAACTAATTTAGAATAAACTTTTTTTTTGGGGGGAGGGGTCAACTTGTTTTTTAATTTTTTTATTTATAAAAAAAAAAGTTCTATCATGAGATTTAATTAAATTGAAATATTTTTCCATCAACTATGACAAATTGGTACTTAAAATTATAAAAATGTTAATTTATGATTTTACAGAAGTTTAATTCTTTTAAAGGGTTAAAAAATGGCGATGATGCAAAAGTGAAGTGCGATATGTGCACACTCACACATGCCTATTAGAAGGCAAACAAGAAGCCCGGAACTCGTAAAATGATGATGTAATATTTTTTTGTGTTGTTTCATATTGCGACTAAATAAACACATTTTAATTTTCTTAGATCAACAAGTGTTTAAGGATCTGGATTCGTGTGAAATGACGTAAAAACTAATCCAATCCTATTTTTGAAGAGTTTGAATGACTTTACTTGTTTTCGGTTAATAAACAAATCAACCTACAATAATCAATATATTCTTTTAATTTATCTTCATTTTTAAATAATTGAATTCGAATTCCTATACATAAAACAAGTTTGTTTTTGTTTTTTCGTAAATTAGATTTTAATAATACCATGTTTAATTAAATTTCAAGTTAAAAGCTTTTTTGGTATAACTGGATTTATATATTTTAATTTTGGTATTTTTTTAAAACGTATAAAAAAATACAAATAAATCAACTCCTGCCACTGTCCCTTTCCTTAAATGATAACTGTTGTTGGTGGGATCAAGAATTTATGTCATTCTTTTCATTCCTATGAAACTGATAAATATGGTAGGTTTATTTACATTTATTTTTCACCAAGTGCACTTAATTTTATATGAGTATAAGAAAAAAAATCTTAGTTCGGTGAAAAAATAAAACAGTTTATGGTAATACTTCAGAAAATTATTAAAAGATTTTGGTCACATCAAGCAGGAAATATGTCGGCGAATTCTGTTTTAGCTACGTTTAAAAAGAATGGTTTATTTATTTTGTCACTGTTGCTACTTAGGATTAAATTATTGAATTGGTAAAATAATTACGTATTTTATTTTTGTTCCGCTGTCTGCATTGTCTACATGTTCAACAATTTATCAAAAAGCAAAACAGAAAAAAAAGTCATTTTTTTAACTTTTTACCTAAATAAATTCACTTCACTTCACAGCGACTGAAATGTCAGTTAAAATTTGTTTCTTCAATATTTTTAATTGATTTATTAAAACCTTATCAGTTTTGTCACAAAAAATACGTTCATAGATTGATGAAGAGAGAGTACGACGAACTTAAATCTTATTCTTAAATGAATGAATGATAGAATGTGAATGATTAATCAATACCCTTTTTTTTAGTTAACGATGAAGGGGACATTATTTTCTACGTCGTTAAGAAAAGTAAAAATAAAAGCTTGTCTGTCCGTTTTCAACCAGATTCTGAATAGACATTTTTTTTTATTCAACAATCAGTTTAGTATTATTTTTCACCTTTCTATTAATATTTTTTTATTCTTATTAATTTGGTAAAATTACTGTATGTGATGAACCTGAATCTAGTAACCACGCTAACTGACGCTGATGGTGTCACTCGAGTCACTCAGTCACTCACTGTCATCATTTTATTTTTATTTCGTTTCTTCATTTTGAAATATGTAAAATGTTGAATTAAAACCATTGAAACATTTTTTGAAACAGAAAATATCCTTCTTTTTTGTTTTATTAATCTAATCGATAATTTTTATGCTCATAGTAGAGCTTAGAGTTTTCTTTTTTCGTAGTGACAACAAGTCACCCCACTCAAGTCTCCACTAAATCTTCAAGTGTTGCTGCTGCCTGCAGTTAAAAATTGAATTTTTTTTTTTTTATCTTTCTTGGATTTGAGCTTGTTTGCCTAGACTTCCACTTCCATTTCACTATCTGCACTCTGAGCTGCCTGCAGTCTGCTGCTGCACCGTTTTCTTTCTTTCTAAGGTCCCTACCTATTACCTTTAGCTCCAGTTAAAAAAACTGCTTTGGGTTCTTCTCTTTTCAAGTACCTTAGGATTTTTGTTTTGAATCCATAAGTTGGTTGGTATGAAACGTGTATTTTCCTTTGATTCTTGTTCCATACAACTTTTTTTCCAAGGGCCCCATTATAATCAGCATGAGATCTCCTGCCTGCTCCTTCTGTTGGTTGCTCTTCTCTTATTTCATAATTTCTTCAGCTCTTTCTCTTTTGACTAGGCATTTATCTGTTTCTTTCTGTTTCTGTCATTTTCACTTTATAAAGAGAACAGCTGAAACATTATTCACAAACTGGCAATTTTTTCTGTTTATAAGATCTTTTTGTCTGGTGGGTTTTATCAGTCTTTATTTTAAGCCTTTGGATCCTAAGAGGCTGATATATCAGCCCTGACACCATAAGGTAAAGAAAACGCGATAACATTTTGTCTTTAATATGTTCCTCTTATATAATGACTCTGAGTGACTATTTGGTAATTTTGATAAGTCGGGGTTCAAAGGATTAAATTCTCTTTGTGTTTCATGTGTCTTGGTTTCTGATATGGCTTTCAACTTATGCATTTTCTTATAACCATGTTCAAATTCTTGATTTCCTACATATTGACCCAATGGATAAATTTTCCTATCTTGTAATGCCTGTTTTTTTACTTTCAGCTTTATGTGCAGAATTATTCTATGCTATAATATTGGTTTCATCAGCCACCATACAGAAACACAACACGACACCATGTGATGTCATGTCAGTGGTCATACTTAAACACGAGGGACAAACACACATAGATTCTATGCTACCTATTGGTCTTGTTTATTTTTGGGTTAATTGTAGTTAAGTCTTAATTGCATTACTTTTGTGTATCCGTCAGTTAGAGCTGTGTTTAGCCACCTTGCGGCCCCGACGCTTAATGTGTCTTGCAGCTACCTTTCCCCAAAAAGTAAGTTGCTCCCCCCTCTAACATACTGGAGCCTTCGATCAAAGACTATAGAGAAAGAGAGATAGATTGAAAGAGAGATGGATTGATAGATGTATATTTCAAGTGTGATAAGGATTTTCTAGTTAAGCCAAGGAGCCTTGCGGGCCCCTAGGGAGCTTCCGCCCCCCTCCGCAATTGTGGGGGCACTAAGCATGGCCCTGCTGTCAGTAGTGATTCAATTTCTATTCTTTTGTTTCATTTTTGCCTTGTCCAGAAAAATTTCCTACTGTGTGTAGTTTTCTTCCTAGGATTATTATTTTTTCATCCCTTATATTCTATTCCAGTTTAGGCACATTTTTCAGCTCCCCCATTTTCCCATTTTAAATAGCAGGACGTCCAAAAATAATGCTTGCAGTTTTTGAACCATTACATTGATTTTAGCTATGGAAAATGTAATTGACTGGGGGGAGTTCGACCTGAACTCTGTCACAGGGGGAAAACAAAATAACAACAACGGCTCGTTGCAAGAACAAACAAACATG
>JAUZSX010049952.1:0-20022 GCA_034780655.1 Idiosepius hallami
ATATATATAAATATATTTTAAATTCAATTCTATTGAGTCTTAAATTCAATTCTATTGATTCTTCCTTAATCTTTGATTAATCATTTGGATGAATTTGTCTTGAAAGCTATTTGTTTATTATACTATATTATATTATTAATAAAATAAAATTGAAGAGAATGAAAATGTTTAATGTCTGTAACATTAATTCTTCTTAGGTTATTGTCATTGGGAAAAGTGCGTCGAATGAATTGGAATTAGAGAAACAGATAGAACTGTTGAGTTTACAAATGCAAGAAACAAGAGAAAAACAAAATGCTCAATTGAGTCGTGCAGATGTTGAAGCAATGATCAAGATGATGTCTGTTGAACAACTGACAATGTTTATGGGTCGACTTGATCAAAATGAAATTAAACACAATCAACAATTGGTAATTTTTACTTTTTTTACTTTTTTTTTTTTATTAGGGGTATGGATCATTTTTAGATTAAAAAAAAAAAAAAAAAGCAATTCTAGCATTGCTTAAGGTCAAGAAAATATTTTTTTTTTCTTTGGTAAAGATTGGAGTGGGAGATGTCAAAAGTCTGTCACTCCCCCACACTGTGGCTCTTTTCTCCTTTCTTAAAATGCTAACTTTTCTTTTGGCTTTTTAACAAGCAAGCTTGCACATTTAGGGGTTTGGTTATCTATGAAGCAGTAAAAGCAAAAGCCGAGCCATGCTTCGGGAACTCGCAATTGTAGGCTCCCTGGCTTCACAGATCTTTTGTATTGTAAAAAAATTACCAAAATAATTAATTGTTAGGGTTAATTAGGAATCATTATCACACTTGAAATATAAATCCATCAATCCATCTCTCTTTCTACCTATCTCTCTCATATATATATATATTTGTATATGTATGTATATATAGTTGAAGGCTCCAGTATGTTGAATGGGCGTGGCAAATTGCCTTTTTAGAGTAAAGGGGTCACAAGGCGTATTCAGGGTCGGGGCCGCTAAGTGGTTAAGCACAGCACTGGGCAAAAGGTTAGGATATTCAAACCAAATTTTTAATTTTAGCTTGTGGTGGGGGAGTGAGTTTCTTTTACCCTTTTTTGGCCTTTTGTTAATTTTGAATTTTTTTCTTTTTAAATTCAGGAAAATTGGAAAAAAGAACAGCTTTCCCATTTTGAAATTGTCAATAATGAAATCAAATTGCTTCTCAACAAAGCTGAGGTAAATATTTGGTTTTGAGAATTAATTTTTGTTAATAAAAAAAAATGATTGTTCTTGAAATTTTCTTTGTTTTAAAAATAAATCAAAATAAAATTCTTTTTTTCTTTTTTTTAATTTTTAACCAATTTTAATTTTTCATCAACAAAAATTTTAAACCCCCCCTTTTTTTCCCCACTTTTTTCAGGATTTGAATACAGAGTTAAAAACAACTAAGAATTCCTTGGGAAGGTCAGTTGAAATTTTTTGTTGCTTTGATTTTTTACTTAAGTTGGAAAGTGAATTGGAAAGACAAGAATTATATGGTCTGTTTCCATCTTTCTTCAATGTTTCTTGCTAATCACTTTCTGAAGAGCTCAGCAAGAAATATTTAGGAAAGATGGAAATTCTTTTCTAGTTTTAATTTAGGGCTTCTTTCTTTTTTTCAAAACAACTTTGGCTCGTTTTTGTTTTTTTTTTGGGGGGGGAAGTTAATTTGAAAGTCAATAATTTTCAATTGACTTTCATCCTTTCTTTTGTTGCTTCCCTTTGTCTCCTGCTGAACAGAATTTATTTTACAATCTTAAAATTCTTTTCAGAGTCTTTTTTTTTTCAAGTTTGTGTGACATCAATTGTTTTACATACAAAAATTCTGTTGTTACTGAAGATATCCTGTTGATCATCAACTTTTCTAAAATTACTTTATGGTTATTTAAAAAAAGTTATGTAAACTCATTTTCAATTCTATTTATTTCAACTTAAAGAAAAAATGTTTTTAAAACTTTGAATGAAATCAAGTTGGTTTAACGCAAAAATATATGGAATGAAAATCTCGTTTGGAATAAAATGATGATTTCTAAATTAGTAATTTATAAAAAATGTTCCATATAATGAACAAGGTTAAAAAAAGGATTAATTCAATTGTATTTTCAACCCCTCTTACAGTTTTGCCAATTCAACTTATGAACCCTCTTTTACAAACTTTAGTCCCCCACTTATTTATTTATTTTTTTTTTTTGTCGTATTTTTCCCTATTTTTCTTTTGTTGATTTCATCTCAGCAATTTAACTCGTGGGATCCTTCAAAAAGTTTGTTTTTCAAAGGAAACGGATGAAAAGTTATTTCTTTTAAAAATTGATTATTTCTGCCGCCAAAATCCAAATGATCTTAAAATTAATTTTTTTGACCAAATTCATAAAATATTTTCTAAAAAAAGATTTTTATAGAATTTTTTGTTTTCTAAAATATTTTTAAAGAAAATTTAAAAAAAAAATTGAATTTTTTTTTCTTTCTTTCTTTTCCTCTTGAATTTTAATCCTTAGCCTTTTTTTCTGTTAAAAAAAAGCTTCATTTTTTAAAATAAATTTTTGAAGAAACCACGGCTGTTGCACTGCTTGAATTCTTGTCAATCCAAATATGTCAAAAAATAAATAATAATAATAAAAAGCAAATTCTAAGTAAATATCCACAAATTATTTCTTGAAAATTACAACTTTTTTTTTCTCTTCTTTTTGAATGCAGCCAAAGTTCTGCCAGTTCTGAGACTCAGGACAAAATAAAATTTCTGGAAGAATCCTTAAATACACTCGTGGGAGAATTCAGTCATTTAAAGAACTTTCAACTTGAATATTACAATTTATTCAAAAACTGTTGTCAAAATGCAACAAGCATTCAATCTGGCATCAAACAAGAAGTTTATGCAGCTCTCATGAAGGTAAATTCTTTAGGGTTTTTTTTTCTGTTTATTCTTTTAAAATGGTTGAAAAATATAGATGAGCTAGAGACTAGCAACATTAAAAAAACTTGTATGTTGGGGCAAGAGTGTAACAATATATTATTATGAGTTGAGCATGATAGGTCACAACCTTTTGCAACCTAATCAAATTGGAATTTCAAAATGATTTTACTAAAGCTTTTGAATTCCAATTCTAGATAAAAAGTTAAGTTTGAAAAATCTCAAGGTCAGTCTTGAAAAGCTAACCCTGAATATTGTTTGGCTTTATGAAATATTTCACGGAAATTCATGTCTGACATTTTCAAGTAAACAGTTTAGATTTATTACTAGAAATATTTTTTAAAATATTTTGAAAGTGAAAATTTAAATTTGTTTAATTATTTAAGTTGACTTTTTTTTAGTCAAAAAGGCAGCAAGATGCTGTGATATTTTGAGACATATTGGAGACAGATTAATCATCACAGGTTGGAAAGATGGAGTGTGGTTGGTACCTGGTCTCATACAGTGGGGGAAGGGCATGTCAAATGATAGGACAATCTGGTCTATGAATGAGCATTTCTTATGTCTTGGTGCCAGATATACTCACTTGGCTCTAAATAAGTCTAAACCAAAATGTTGATGAAAGATTTAATCGTTCCAAGAATTGACAAAAAATTAAATGAAAAAAATCTTTGAAAAATAATTGTTTTTTTTTCTTTTGAATCTAAATTTTATGAATTAGAAATAAAATAACATCAAAATGTCTTTTGTGTATTGATCTGCACCAATACTTTCTTTATCTCTCTCTCTCTCTCTCTTTGCAGGTTTTGGGTGGGAAGGCCAGTGGGGACAGTGGCACAGCAGAGACTGTTGTCCAACAAACCCTGACCACTTGGTTGCATGATAATTACATCAGTCGTTCAGAATTGGAAAGTCAATTAAATGTTTTGGCAAAAAGTCTCACCAAGAAACTCCAAGATATGTTATCAAAAGAGAAACCAAACTCTACTGTTTATCTTTCAACAATGAATTCAGGAATTACGGAATCGGTCTGTCATTTTTTTTTATTGAAAAATCTTTAACTTTTTATTAAGGAGAGAAAAAAAGTTTCTTTAAATTTTTGTCTCCAAATATTCCTTTTTATGGTTGAGAACATGTCCTTGCTCAAGTTTACTGAAATTAATCAATAAGAAATTAAAGGAGAAGGTAGTACATTATAATTGAGCTACAATAACCGTTAAAATGGCAATGATTATTACAAAATAACCCAGAAAGACAAGCATGAAAAAAGATCAACAGTTTTGAAGCTCTGAAATATTACTGACTGATACCTTTAATGCATCATTTTTTTCTTTTTTACTTCTAGTCATTGGAAATTTTCTGATTATGAGAATAATTTTTTTAAGAATTAATTAAAAGATCAATTAAAACACTTTAATAATGAAATCACAAAGATTCCAATCTTTTTTTTTTTTTTTTAAGCAAATTAATTTTGCCAAACTAAATTAAATTAATTTTTGTTTTCTTTTTTAGTTTGTTCGAGCATTGGTTGATGAAGCTTTGGTCAAGTTTAGTGCTGACAAAACTGGAATGGCTGATTTTGCTTTGGAATCAGGAGGTAAATATCTTTAAAGAGGATTATTATTATTATTAATTTCAATCCAATTTGAAATATTTTTGTAAAAATTTAATATTAAATTTCTTAGTTAAATGAAAACCATTCAAAAATTTTTGTTTGTTTTAATCATTAAAATTAAATAAAGAAAAAAAAAGCTTTTAATATTTAATTTTGTTTTTAATCTTAAGAATTTTTGTGATATTAAGAAAGAAAAATCTGACTGATCATCATGCATATAATATCTATAAAAAATCTGAGCGTCATTTGCATATTTTTTCTATTAAAGAAATTGAGTTTGATAAAAACATGACTTTTTTTTGTTTAATTTCTTTGTTGAAAAGGTGGCAGCATTATAAGCACTCGATGTTCGGAAACGTTCTCAAAGAGAACGGCTCTTATCAGTATTTTTGGAATTCCTCTCTTTTATAAATCCAATTCACCTCGGACAACAATTCAGGTAAGGTTTTTTTGGTTTTATTTCTTTAAGTTCGAAATTTTCTAATCAAAATTTTGAGTTTATTTTGTTGACTTTGGTTTTCAATTGAAAATCAAGAAAACCTGGTGGCTTTGTTTTTTTTCTTTGTTCCTTCTGATTTCTTAAGGTTTCTTTCTTTCTGTTTTAGCCTGACATGAATCCTGGTGAATGTTGGCCTTTTAAAGGCAGCATTGGAACTTTAGTGATTAAATTATCACGAATGATTCAAGTGACTGCCTTCACTTTGGAACATATTCCAAAATCTCTCTCTCCTCATGGACGGATCGATAGTGCCCCAAAGGATTTTTCAGTTTATGTGAGTGCACCTTTTTTTGGAAATCTCATGAAAACATTAGTTTTATTTCAAAATTCTTTTACCTAATTTCATTTTAAGTTAATAATAAAGAAAAAAATTTTTTATTTATTAATTTTTTTTTTAAATGATTTAAATTGAAAAAAGATTTATTTGAAAAAAATATTTTTCAACTATTTGTATTTAGTGAGGAATATATCTATTTTAATGAAACTTGTATAAATTTTTTGGAGAAACTAAATATTTTTAATAAAGACCTGTTTTTGATTTTGATATATAAGAATTTCTATTTTGAACTTCTGAAATTAAAAGTAAAAAATGCTGACACATCGAAGTAATTTTGATTTGAACTTTTGATGCTTAAAGGTTTTTGAATTTTCTGAAGTAATTATTAAATGATATTGTCAGTTCATTAAGACATAAATTGATAAGTTTGTTTTTATATTGAAGGTTTTTTTTTTCTTTTCTTGTTCTTCTTCAGGCTTTGAATGATTTGAATGATGTAAAAGGTGTTTGTTTAGGAAACTATTCCTATCAAGATGATGGTCGCCCTCTTCAACAATTCCCTGTGCAGGTCATTATTATAAAAATACATATTCCATTTCTCAATTTTCCTATTTTTTTTTTTTCAAATATTTTCCTTTAATGAAAAAGAAAAAAAAATCTAAATTAGTTTTTCCCTTTCTTTCCAGGTCGACAACCCACAGCCGACCCAATTGGTTGAAGTGCGCATTTCCAGTAACCATGGCAATTTGGAATTTACCTGTCTTTATCGTTTCAGAGTCCACGGACTTGCAGACAAGTCTTAGAAAAAATTGGGGTTTAATTTTAAGGAAAAAAAAAAAAAAATGTTTCAAAATTTCTTTTCAAGAATGAATTGTTTTTTTTTGTCTTTTTTTTTTTTGTCTTCAAAAATTTTAGTCGTTTTTGTAAATCGTTTCATGAGGAAATGCTAAGTTTTTAAATGAAAAAGAATTTTCTTTGTCACCAAAAAAAGATTTTATTTTCATGAAAGAATAATTAGTTTTTTTTTGGTTTTTTTTAAGGCAAAAAATGATTGTTTAAATTTTTTTTTTATCTTCTCAGAAAAAAGACTATTTTTGACTGAAACAAAAATGAATTTTTTATTTATTTTTTTTTTTGCTTCTAAATCCATTTTCTTTCGCTCAACACTGCCTTGGCTATTTATTTATTTCTATTTTCTCCTTTTTTCTTCTTGGCTTGTGTAAATATTTCATTTTGAGCAGCCAATTTTTAGTTTTGTGCTTCATCGTTGTTGTTTGTTTTGACAAAAGTCCAAATGGTTTTACAAGAATAGAATTAAGTGGAAATAATTTTAATTATAATTTCTATAACTTTAATTATTTTAAGATTTTTTTTTTCAAATAAATCCCACAAGTGCCATTTTTTTTCCTTCTAATTTTTAAGCTCATTGATTCCTCAATTTCAATGAACAAAGTCCAGACCTTAAAATAGAATTGAAAGAAATCTGGTATTTCTATCCACTTTAATATTTCAATCTTTTAAAGCCATTTTGAAATAATTCAATAATAATTGATGTTTATTAAAGGCAGCATTTGGAATGTCATTCAGTTTTTTTGTATATATTTTTCATAAAACCTCAAATTGCTGAAATAAACTATTATAATTTTTTATATTAAATGCTTTTCTTTTTTCAATTATTTTTTATTTTACTTGAAATGCCTTTTTTTATATTTCATAAAGAAGATCTGGAAAAATAATTTTTGATGTAAAAATATAAATTTGATTTATTTCTTAAGTGTTTGAAAAAAACAATTTGAAAATTTTGAAAAAAGTTTGTTTTTTTTGTCCTTGAAAAATCATGGCTTTTTTTTCACTCTTTTGCATCATTTATTCCTCCTGTTGTGATGGCAAATGTTGCTTCACTTTCTGGTAAGTCTGGGCTTTTAAAAGAAAGAAACTTGAATTAACTTTTCTTGTTAAATAAATAAATAAATAAAAGCTGTTTTTAAATTGCATTTCAAGACCAAACTAAGTTTGAAATCTTCTTGAATTAAAGAAAATTGTTATATGAAAAAAAACAAGCCGCATGTGCGTGGTACCCCTTGCTCTAAAAGTCCCCGAGAGGCGCAAAACAGATTTTTCCCGGGGTAAACACTATTCAATTTGTGAATTGATTAATACCCTCCACATTTTGGCCAAGTTTCAGAAAAATTTTACGGGTGGATCAAAAGTTATAGGCTAGAAAAGGTTATTTTTGGCTGTTTTGGGGCATTTTTACCCCCTGGGGGGCTAAAGAGATTTTTTTTAAAATCGGAGAATGTCACTTTCTAACCTGACTCAAGTTACAATTTCATGCAAAATTTCAGAAAAATTGAACAGAGCAGAGAAAAACGCGAACGAATGAACAGGCCTCAAAACATAGGTTCCCCTCATTAAATATCGGGTACCAAAAATATCCTCTGTTCAAAATGTTTTGAAATGGGTTTATATTTGTATAGATTAATTTTATCCTAAATTGAAGCAAATTTAAATAAAAATAAACTCTACAATATCTAAAAATATTGAAATGTTTAAAAGCTAACCTGTCATAGATTTTGGCAATACGTGATTCTGCTCTTCCTTTACGTAAATAAATACGAACTGTTGATGCGTGAGCCAAAATATTTCCACCAATTGGTTTTTTGGGATCAGCTTGAAACCTGAAAATAGAAACAAATTTATTTCATTTAATTATTGAGTTTTTTTGTTTTTTCTTTTTTCAATACTATTTTTGTTTCCTTCAAATCATAATGTTTTCTTGTGTGGCATTTGATGAGCTTGAATTTGTTATTTGCAGATTAACAAATAATGTTAATATCGGTGGTAGAAACCATTTTTTTTAAATGTTGTATTTTTAAGGCATTTCCCAAAATAAAGAAAAAAGGACCCTTTAGGGAGGGAAGATCATTAAAAATATTTTTATTGGACTTACATCATATTGGCTCCCGGATCAGCTGTCATCTGGTTGGTTATAAAAACTGCAACGTTATATTCTATTAAAAAAGAAAAAAAAGGGAGGTAATAAAAACTTATTTTATTTTTTTTATTTAATGAAATAAAATTTTTTTTTTAAATCCCCAAAAGATGAAAGCCTTTACCTTCTGCAATCTTTTGTAATCTTGATAATAACTGAGCCAGTTTTTGTTGTCTGTCTGCCAATTCTCCTCTTCCACTAAAATCCACTCGAAACAAAGCCATCACTGAATCAACAATCTGCCAGACAAAATAGAAAACAATTGAAAAACCAAATAATGAAAACCAAATTTCATGTATTTTTTTTTGTAAAACTTTAAGTACAGGGTGTCTCAAAAAAATGTACCAACACTTTGAATGAACATACAATGAAATGAAATATCTTCGAATACAGAAAACAAATGTGATTAAAGAATCATATACGAAAAATGAGGATGTATCAATGTTATTGTTTGTTTTGCTTGTTTGTTTTATGGCATATCAACCTTTTTAGGTCATTTAATATCATGCCAAGTACATTTTTTGAGACACCCTGTATTAAAACAAAGCCTTACCAGCAATTTGAATATTCCTTGTTCATCATAAAATTTAGCAGCAACAAAATCCAGAAGTTCATATTGATGTTCACCTATAAATAATTAGATTTAAGATTACCAAAATTCAATTTTATACAAGAAAAAGGAAAAAACATTTCATTTTAAGTGTTGCAAGAAAGGAAAATTTTCTAAATTCAAACAATTCTTGAACTTTTTCACAATTTGCAATGGGGGAAAATAACTCTATGAGAATGAATTTACTATTTGTTTCTTTTCTTTGGTGACATATCAACCTTTTTAGGTCATTTAATGCCAAGAGGTGTGACCTACACTTGAGGGGACAAATGAATGCCAATACTCCCCTGAACATCATACAGACTTTAGATCCAAAGATCTTAGATCACTCTAGATTTTTTGTGACAACCAAGATAAAAGAAATAAGTAGGCAAATGAATGCTGATACTCCCCTGAACATCATACTTTAATTTCCCCATTCAGATGTTGCAAATTTGTGAGAATTTAATAATTCAATCTAAAATAAAACCATGATTGATAGCAGTGAATATTGTTGCACTGAATTAGAAGCTGAATTGTAATTGGTCGAATCTGGTGACAACGTTAACTAAAATTTTAGCATCCAATTTGCAAATTAAGATGGAAATCAAATTAATTAATGCAACCGAATTGTATTTGGGACAATTTACATAAAATTTTCGGGTGGTCGACGTAGCCCAGTGGATAGGCAATCTGACTTTGGAACTGTAATATGCGGGTTTGAATACAAGTTGTTCCGTCTATGTTGACATGTTGACTAATACCCTTGGAAAAGGTATGAATCCCCATCTTCCCTCCAGCTATGGATCAAATAGTGCAACTTGTGTTTATTATAAAAATTATGTGTGTATAAAATCTACAATTATCTAAAGTAATTGTTCAAAATGTTAAAACAACCTAAAAAGGTTAATGTGCCGTTAAACGCAATACAAACAGAAAATTTTCTTATGATTTGTATTATACAATTACTTGTTTGGCTCAAGGCTATTTTTTAAGGTGTTTACAATGGTTTTGACTGGGATTTGAACTTATCTACTACGATTCCAGAACCCGAGCTTTTACCAATGCTCCAACTTTGCTGCCCAAATTATGATTTGTATAAATTCATAAGAATATTTTCAAAAAATGATACCAACCATTTTTACAAGTTATTTTTAATTTTTTTTCGGCCTAGAAGTCTTTTCTGTTTCTGAAGACTTATTTGTAAAAATAGTTGAAGTATTTTGCTTTCTATTTCAAATACAATGAATGAATGCCACTTACTTGTGTAAGCTCTCGCATACAACACATTGTCAAGAACAGCTTCTTGATCCAAGTTGAACCGATCAGCAATGTCCCGAAGACGATCTGGTCGACTGAAGTCAAAGTTAAAGAAGGCCTTTTTTGTTTATTTTTTGGGGACTGGGTGAAAGGACAGTTTGTAAATTGAAAGCACGAAATGATTAGAAGAAAAAATGATTGGAAAGGATACAATGTATTTTCTGTGTCAATAAAAACCACTTTTCCTCCTGTGTAGCCATTTGCTCCTGGAAGTTGGGCTGTCACTAAACAGAAAAACAATCTTTTTAAAAAATAGACATTCAGATTTATCACCACAAGTTGTTTTAAAGTTTTTAAACATTGATGCTCATCTTTAAATTGAAATGAAATTTCTGACAAAAGATCCATTAATTCCAAGACCAAAACTCAAGTTCTTTTTTAAGATTTAAGAGAGAAAGAATCAATACTTTCCTCAAATATTTTTCTTGCAATGTCAATTTTTATTACACTGATTAGTTTTCATTGGGCAAAGTGGAGATGTGTTTGGACTTTAAACTGACATATTGTGATTCTAGTGGTCTTTTTATCACCCAACTATTCATCACTAGAATTTTCATGACGTGTTTTTTTTAATCACGTTGACAATTCATCACTTGGACTTTTTTTTAACTCAAGTTCTGTAATGTTTGCTAACATTAATTAAGTTAAAATAAAATGAAACTATTTGGAGAAGTTTGTTTAGATTTTTAAATAAAGAAAAATAGAAAATGAATCGAAATAATTCTTTTATTTATTTTTTAAAAAGGTTTGTAAAATGGAGGATATTCACTTTATAGATTTTAATAATCTTTGTGAAAATAACCCTTAAATTATCCAAGGGACTAAAAATTTAACATAATAAAAACAGAACATGTCTTTTTTTTTTCTGTGGGGTGATAAAAGTTATCAATGATGGGGTGATGAATAGTCCACGAAATGAAAAGTCTAGTGATGAGTCATCAGGTGATAACAAGTTGGTAAACCGATTCCAGTATAAGTGATAACCTTCAACATTGGACTATCTAAACTACCTATAGTTAAGTTCTATTTAACTTTTAATTTTGTTGACCTGTATTTTCCTTCTTTAAACCAGATAGCCACCCTCCAGCAATGCATGTCTCCAGGCTCACTTGCTGTCCCTGCAGAACACAAAAATCAAATTCTTATTTCTCACCTACTTACCGCATAAAGTATGAGAAAGCTGTGTTTTTCCAGTTCGAAATTCCCCAAACGCTTCTGTAATGGCCATGCTTTCCATTCCACCTCCAAGCAATTTGCTAAAACAATTGAATAATTGTCATTGGTATTTTTTTTAAATAGTGCTAACAATTTTATTATCTGTAAGACATTTGTGGAAAAAAGGGAAAATTTTATGTCTAGATAATTTCTCATTATCTAAAAAATTCCATCAAAATTCAAAAGCTGCTGAAGAAAATCTCAAAAAGTTTAAGCAAAAATAAATGATAATAAATAAAATGTATGCAGGTTACAAGTTCTATACTTCTTTTAACATCATTTTTCATAAGATTTTTTAATACTTACTCAAGTTCTTGGCTTCCAGTTGAAATATGAAAAATCTGTTTACGTTTCTCTGCGTATTGAAGAGCAGTAAAGAATCCATTATCCTTTTGATTAAAAACAAAAAGAAATCAATAGGAAGAAATAATAACAGGATTTTATTTGATTATACTTTAGAAATTCTATAAAGCCAAGTTGGTTCATTCAATAATTGAATTGTAATCAATCAAGTTCCAAATATATATATATCCCACAAGAATATTTGTTTAAAATGTGGATTTCATGTGGTTTAGAATTTTTATACTTTTCTTATGTCTTTCAGAAAAGTATAAAAAATTCTTAATGATATGATATCATTCACCTCCAGGCTGGGGGTTGAGCATAGAGCTAGCGACTCTTTCTCGTAAAAACAAATATGCTACAGAAACAGCAAATACAAATTTGTTGGCTCATGCACCACTTGGTGTAAAGGTTGATGAAGAGAAATGTCATTCAGGAATCAGAATATTTTTTATGATAGGTTGATCGATCTTTCTGTCTTTCTGTAAGACTCGTGCCTTTTACAAGGGTATTGAGTTGATGATTAAAGCAATCAAACAACTAAGATTCAAAATGACCGCTTGTCAGGAGATCACAAAGTTCTAGACAGTAAACGATGGCCTGAATAAATTGTACAAGATTTCAAACCTGATCTCAATATTTCCATTGACTATTACACCTAGTGGTGCGTTGGGCAGCAAATGTTTTTTTTTTTTCCTGTTTCCGTAGCATACTTGTTTTATGAAAAAGAGTTGCTAGCCCTATGCTCAACTCTCAAACTGGACGACATTCTTTAGGCTTTTGAAATCAGTGTTGCTCTTCACCTAAATGAGCCCCATCTGCCTAAAGCGGGTTAAAGTAGATGTAATGGTTTTGACAGGGACTTGAACTCGTGTAATGTGATTCCATAGTCCGAGCTTTTACCAATGCTCCACCATCACCGCTCATATCAAATATCTTAATCCTTTGGTAAAAAAAAAAGAAGGGAAATACCTACACAAATTTTGAGACATGCTTCTTTGATTTTTTCCATTTTGGCTTCTGATATTCCTTTGATATTACACAGTCTTTTCTTAGTTGTCATGTGAACTCCCTAAAACAGAGAATTAAAAATGTCATCTTAGTTTAATATCATTATCATTATTATTTTCAGGCTCCATGAAACTTGATTTAAGAATTGATTAAGACAGAAAGAAAGAGATAGAGATAGTTATGACAGTTTTGTAAATGAATGGATTTGATCCATAAACCCAGACTGAAACCCTTTTTCATAAAAAATAGTTTTCTAAGCTTACCAGAAATCATTTGCAAATCAGGTTTTCTTCAATAAATAATAACAAATGAATTCCAATTGTTTTTCTACTTACTCTTATTGTACAGATTCCAGCTTGTTTTAGTTTTTTTATGTCCACTGCATTCTAGAATAGAAAAAGAAAAGTTTCTTGACTAAATGCTTTGACTGATAAAATGAAAATCTGGACCAATGTAGATTATATCCAACAGTAAGTTCACATAAATACAAAACAATGCAAAACATTTCTAAATTGTTAGAATCAATGACAAAAGCCAATATCACAAATCACAATTCTTTTCTGTCTTTTAGACATTTTTAATAAGAATCATATTGATAATAATAATAATTTGGCAAAAGTTAACATGCGCTTGTGTATACGGCATCCTATTGGATTAATTTTGGTGTACTGAGACCGTATATTATGTCTTTCTTTCCTTCTTCTTTACTTCATTGTGTATGTTCATTCATATCCGAAGAATTCATTTTATGCTGGAAGAATCTAATGCCAGCAGTGAGAGGGTAGTATTCAACGTTAAAGGGAAATAACTCACCCATATAACAAATAGAGAATCCAAATGATGTAAAATAGTCAGGCAGGCAAATATACATAAAATATAAAAAAAAAGAAATAAAAGAACAGCAATTTCATCCAAAAATACTCACAATACCATGTTTCTGTAATATGTCAATATCTTGAAAAAAAGATTCCTAAAATGAAAACAAAGTTAAGTTGGATTAAAAAACAACAACAAATGTTTAAACAATATCATATTACAATATAATATTCGGCTTTTATAAAATTATATAATAAATATTTATTATTAAATAATATTTTACTAAATACATTAAATAATACTAGCAGAAGATATGAAAATTTCATGATAAAAAATATTTAAAACACACCTTGGAACACTTCTTGAAACTGCTGATAACACAAAGTCGGTGCAAGTGTTTGCCACAGACTACATGAACAAACCTCAGGCTTTTACTTCAAAGTTTTCCTTCTTCTAGATGCCTGTGTCTTCCCAAAGACTAAAAGTGCATCGGGTTTAACTGATATATATATTGGGTTTAACTGATATATATATATAATATGGACTCTTTCTCCCGTCGATTTTGACATGAGGGTCATTAGACCACTTATGGTCGTCAGATTACCACACAGGGATTTGTTTATAGTGTGAAGGCTTGTGTAGCACCATCCACACTTCTTGGAACTGCTGATAACACATAGTCGGTGCAAGTGATTGCCACAGACCATGTGGACAACAGACCTCAGGTTTTTCAATAAGTCAGGATCCAAAGGCATAAACATCTGGAAAAGCCAAGGATTTTCAAATGTTTCTTACCTCTTCCTCCTCTTCATTTCCAATCATTTCTTCAACAACAACTTGATCTTCACTCATCCTGAAAAACTGATTAATTGATAATTGATTCAATAAAAACTTTATTTTATTCAACATTTTTTTTACAATAAAAATTTAACATTTTTTATTTGTTATCATTGGTGCCCACTTGTGCCCGAGTATTGGGTCTATCACTTACATTTTTGTTCCTTATTTTAGAGGAACATCTTTATTAGATGGGTTCGAACAGTAGTTTTCAAAGTGGGCAGGTGCAGGTCTGCCCCTTGTGGGGCGATATGAAATTTCAGGGGGACGCTGGTGAGCAAGTAGTCCGATAAGGGGGCGCTAGAATTGTCAAGAGCAATTACAGTAAAATGTGATATTAGATTTGGTAGAAAGGCTGGAAAAAGAGGACGATTTAATTAAGCATTTCCCAGTCACTGCAAATAGACGTTCATGTCTGTATACTTCCACCATATATTTTCTTCGTCGTTATGGCATTCATTAGAAGAGGGGGGCCTTCTTGTCCAGCGGTGAAGGGGGTGCTGGCAAAAAATGTTTGAAAACTGCTGTTTTAGAGGATGTTTATTAGATGGATTAGAACAAATTGAATTTTGTTTTTACTAAATTGATGTTTGTTTAATAGCATGTCAACTCTTTTAGGTCATTTAATGCCAAGAACAATACTTTTTTGGGAAAAACTTTTCTTGCACAAGTTTTTTTTTAAACTTCATATTTAATCCAATAATCCATAGGTGGAGAGGAAGGTTCATAATTGTCCAAGGGTTTTAGTACAAATTATGAATACAAAAGAATGACCCAAAATAAGTATATTGAGACCGACACGGAAAACGTTTTTTATTTTTTTTTTTAAACCCAGTGTTTCACTGTTTTTCCCTTGTACAAAGCTCAAATTTATCTGTTCCCTAAACTGCAAGAGGTCCAGCAAATTCGCTCTTGAAGATATGGAATTTTTTATTAAGAAAAATAAAAACTACTATTCCATAATTTAAACTACTATTCCAGAATTTCTTTTTACAATGAGTTTTTTTTTTCAATTTTGTTTTATTTAAGAGTGAATATGCCTTTCTTCTTTAAAATAATTTTTTCCTCATTGTTTTGATACATTTTAATTGGGAAAAAACAACAACAAAAAATCTGAGGCAGTCTTTAAATTTTGTCCAATTTAAAATGCAATAAATAAAATTTTCTTATTTAAATGTTCAGTTTTCAAGATTTTTTAAGAATCTAGAATTTCCTTATTTAAAATAATTATTTTTAGTTTTGTTTTTATTTTTAAAAAAAATGAAAATTAATTTAATCCATTTTTTATTTTAATTAAAAATTTTGTCGTCGATTTTCTTTAAAAAACACTTATAAAACTTTACAAAACTTGTATAAATTTAGATTATTTTTTATAAAATTTATTTTGCGTGAAAAATTTAAACCTAAAAATACAATTGGATTTTATTTAAATGAATAAAAAAGAAAAAAGTAAATCACACAAAAATCCTACCAAAAACAATTTTTTACATTGATTTAATTTGTTAAAATTATTTCAAGTTAAAAACTTTTAAAAGCAAAAAAAGTTTAATTTAAAAATGACTAGAAAATTTAAACCATTTTATTTGAATTTGCGAATTGAAAAATTTCATAATCAAGTATAATTTTAAATTGATAAATTAAATGAAAATATTTTAAAAATTGAAATTTTAATTTTGTTTTCTTTTATCAACGAGCAAAAAATTAAAAAAAAAAACAATGAACAAAAAAAAAATATTTTTGGTTTTAAATGGAAAATTAAAAAAAAAACAAACGAAAAAAAAATTAATTTGAAAAAAAACCTTTTTTTTTTACTTAATAATTATTTCTTGTGACTTTGAAATCTTTTCGTTTGTCTTGAAGATTCTTTTCTCTTTTTTGCAAATTTTCTCTCGTGAATTTCAACTGAAATAAAAAATGTCGTCTGTTTTTTCCTTTCAGTGAAAAAAATTTATTTATTTTTTTAAAGTTTTTTTTTTGTTGTTGTTCGACGGCATTGGTATTTTTATTAATTATTTATTATTTTTTTCTCTTTTAAAAAGAGTTTTAAAAATTTATTTCACATATCATTTTTTATTAACTTTTAAATAAAATAAAAATCTTTTGGGATGGAAAGTAGGGGGTGGAATAAGAAAGAAGGCAAAGAAAGGAAGAAAGAAAGAACAGCCAACAGAGAATAACGGGAAGAGGGAAACGAAAGAGAAAGAAAGATAGAGAAGAAGAAGAAGAAGAAGAAGAAGAAGAAGAAGAAAAAAGAGGGAGAGAGGCAAGAAGAAAAATGGCGAAAGAAAAATAAATGATAAAATCTGAAGTTTAGCTTTTTTCTTGTAAAAAAAGGACCAGAATGCAGTTTGAAGGAATAATAATAATAATGATGAAGATAATGATAATAATGATGATGATGATGTCATCATGGGGTGACAATTTGAGGGGTAAAAATAGAAAATAATAAAAACTTTACAAAAAAGAAAAAAAAATTCATACCTAAATGATTGTTTAAGATTTTTAATAATCTAAATTACATTTTTGTTTTGATTTTTCTTTGTATCCAGTCCCAGTAGTTAGTACTTGTTTATTTTGTTGCCAATTTAATCATTTCAACAATCTATATTATAACTTGAATTCTACCATTTTTGTTTTTAAAAAATATTAAGGTTTTTATTTTTACCCGTGACTGTACGACGACGGCTCCTGAAAATTATGCGTAAATTTATCCGTCAAGTTTAAAGTTAAAAAAAAAACACACTTAGTATATTTTTTATGTTGCGATTAAAATAAAGAAATCACTACAAATATTTTTTTAAAAATATATTACAAATCGATGATTTGGTTTAACTATTTATTTCAGTGAGAGTTGATGTTAAAAATAAAACGAAATCTTCAACAATTCGTCTGCTCCACAAATTCACCAAGAAGCGAAAGCGAGGAGTTGTCTTTTCCTTGATATCAGTTTCTTCTAGTCTTATTTTTTTTTTGGGGGGGGCAACGATTTTGGAGCATTGGCAAAAGCTCTTGAATCGTAGTAGAACTCGAGTTCAAATCCTATTTAAAACCATTGCAGTCACCTTAAAGAACGGCCTTGTGTCATACTTGTTTTGTGCTCTGCTCACCAAATAGGTATATTATTTTTTTGTAGAGGGCGCTATGATTGATGCGCACAACCGGAAGTCGGGTCCCACGTGTTAATTTGGCTCTTTTTTTGTCGTAGAACGAGATAATTCAATATATATATATATATATATATATATATCATAGACGATATTCATTTATTTTTCGCTCCTCGTCTTGACCTGTCGTCCTCCGTGAAGCGAATTCACGCCGAGAGGACAAGTTTTACATACATTTTCTTAACTTTAAAAACAACCACTGTCTCATATTCCACTTGTTCTTAGCAAATTCCACACCAAAATGGTAAGAAAATCCAAAATTATTTCTTTTTAAAGTTTTATAGTGAATTTTAAAACCTTAAGAGTTTTCATAAGAAATACATTTTTTATTTCATTTAACTATTTTTTTTTTAATTTCCCAACTTTTAATGAACTTAATTTAAAAAAGAAAAATTGAATTTTAAAATTACAGTTTTTATTTTAAATCTCTTTATATAATTTATTTAAAATCAGTCTTTCCTAATTTATTTTAACATAATGTCTCTATAAGTTGCAATTTCCACAGTTATAACTGGCAAAATTAATCGTCATCAATTGGTTGTTTGTTTATGCCATTGATTTAATATTTGTCGCTTTAAATATATTTTATCGGGAGTCTTTTAACGTTTTAATAACTTTTAGATAAGAAAAAGTTTTTCCTCCATAAGGGTCAGCCTGTCGAGCTGGTCTTTTTTATTTCACCACGTGCTTGTTGATGGGGGGGGGGAATGCTTTTTAGTATTCTTTTTTTTTTTAATCAATTTAATTCAGTTAAAATACTTTTTAGTTCTTATTTTATAGTTAGAATATTATATAAAAGTATTGAGGTTTGGAAATACATTTGTTGCTCATAAAATGATTAAAGGGTTTAAAATTTTAGTTAAGGTTAGGATATTTTCTTATCAGTATGAAAAAAAGTTGAGTACAGATTCTAATTATTACCAAAAGGCTACATAATTCATTATGATTATTTCTCCATATTAAACGTGTTTTAATTATGTTCCTAATTATTTTTCTCTATCCATTGAACTTGTTTAACCAGGTTTAATTTTTTAAAAAAATCTACCTATTTAAATAATGTCCGTCGTTGGTGTCTGAGTCGAGTAGTCACTCAAATGAGAACTAAAACTTATAAATTATTATTCAAATAACTTAAATTAAGATGTTTTTATCTTTTTAAAATTTTAAAATCTCCGTTTCAATACAATTACTTTGTATTTAACGTGACTTATTTAAAAAAAAATCTTTTTAGAATTTTTTTTTTTTTACTTTTTAAAGTAAAATAGATAAAAAAAATTTCCAGACGAATTAAAAGTACTTCATTTATTTAGGCTTCTTGCGATATTTTTACTATTTCCAAAGTTACAAATTATTGCTTTTTAACAAATGAAATCTTTCGATCGCTTTTTTCCTTTAAAATAAATGAAGTGTTTGAAATTGATGTTAAGAAATTTGAAATTTTAATCGAAATTCCCACCCCTGAACTTAAAAAAAAAATTAAGATTTAAAAATTTTTTTTTCGACTTTATTTTCTTACGCAACTGAATGGGTTTGCGTGGACACGCCTACGTTGTTTTTTTTTTTTTTTTTTTTTTTTTAAGTGTCAGTTAAAACAGTTATTTTTTTTATTATTATTCATTTTATTTTTTTATTCTTATTTTTTTTTCATGCTTCCGGATATCATTTAAACTTTAGATGTGTTTTTAATTTTTTTTTTTAATTTATTTTTTATTTTTAGATTTCCTTTATTTTTATCAGCGATATTTTGCCCTGTGAGGCTTGCTTTGATTTTTTTAAATTTATTTATCAAATTTTTTTGTTAAACGATCGATTTTCTTCTTTTTCTCTGCTAGTTTCATTCTCTTTAATCCAATCATTCTTTTGTCGCTTGTTATTTCATTTCATTAATCAATATCCCCCTCCTTCTCCCGCCACTTTCTGTCTTCTTCCTCCTTTTGCTTACTTCAGAATTTCAAAGAACTTTGTCAGTTTATCGAAACTTTTTTCATCGACGCCATTTTTTTTTTTTTTTTTCTAATTTAGAATTTTTTTTTCTTCTGCTTTGAAGGATTTTTCTTTGTTTGCTTGGAAATATTTTAATTCCATTTTTTTTTGCTTTTCTTTCATTAATATATGGCCCTAGTTTGTTAGTGTTAGACTACGACGCTGGTGTTTTGTATTATTGGTTGCTCACCTGTGGGTGTGCGTCGTATCGTCTTCGGGCCGATCTCACACTCGCGCCGATGGACAGTCGTTCTTGGCCGGCAGGAGTCGAACTGGAAATCTGAAAAGGGCTCCTTACAATTAAGATGTCCGTTCGTTGTTCTGAGCCCTTTAAGACTCCATGAGAGGGGCTTCTCCCTGCGGTCCATCTCCGTGTTTCTTCCAAAGTTGTTAGCTGGAATCAAGATGATTTACAACACGAAGACGGACATTTTTGGTTAACCATTTATTGGCCA
>JAUZSX010050061.1:0-20021 GCA_034780655.1 Idiosepius hallami
ATCCATCCATTCAATTTTTCTGAAACTTGGCCAAAATGTGGAGGGTATTGTTCATTTCACAAATTGAATAGTGTTTAAAAATCTGTTTTTGCCTCCCTCGGGGACTTTTAGAGCTAGGAGTACCACGCACGCGCGGCTTGTTTTTATTACATTGGATAGATTGTATGATTTGTGATGACTGTTGCAGTGATAAATCAATACCTACTCGTAGTCAAAAGTTTTGATTCACTGCACAAGGACACATGCATTTGTGTCTCCTGATTTTCTATGCAGCTAGTAGGTTGATTAACTGGTAGTGTACATCCACATTTTAGTATTGGTCATAATGGTCTGAACTTGGGGAAGTTAATTATCATAATGACTCATTATCAGAACATGTAATTGATATCCCAGAAAGAAAGATACCAATAAATGAACCAATATAATAGATGGGTTATTATTCATTCATTCATTTATCCTCTTACATTGTCTTTTTTTCCTCACACCTCTAAGACATTTACTGCAGGAAGATACTAATTAGTCAACAAATTAAATAGGTCAATCACTATTCATTATATCTTCTTACGTTGTCTTATTCTTTTCTCAGTCCTCTAAGACACATATCACAGAAAGAGACTGATGAGTCAACAAATTTAATGAGTTAATTGTTATTCATTCATATATACCTTCTTACATTGCCTTTCCTTTTCTCATATCTCTAACTAAAACAGCTACTAGTTAAAGACACTAACAAGTCAACAAATCAGTTAGAATTCATCGATTTACTATCTTACTTTGTCTTTTCTTTGTTTTTTATTTTAATTTTTTTCTTTGTGTAAAATTTAATTTTCCACAAACAATAGTTTACACACAGGGCTGAATAAAACAATAGGCTATGCAGACTGAAGCCTGGGGCCTCAAAGTCCAGGGGCCTCAAAATTCAATTTGGAAGTTTCAGATTGTTGATGAGTTCCTCTGGCTTTTTATAAAATTACATATTTAGTCTCTATTCTATAATCTGGAAACATTATAAATGAGTATTGTCCTGACCGTTTAATCCAATAAACTACATTTAAAAGCAAAACTCTTTTAATTTGATTTTATTTTCTTTATTTAAAATTTTGCACCCATGAATGGAGAGGATTAAAAGAGCAGAGTTTGGTGCACTCATATTTTTAACATTAAGTAATAATATGTTTTGTTGTTTAGAAAGAAACCTGAGTTCAAATATAGGGGCCTGACAAATGGAATAGCCTAGGGCCTCTCATCTGACCCTGTTTACAGGTGTTTAGGATCTGTTTGTTTTAGCCTCTTGAATCCACTGGAAAACATAGAGCCACAACGACAACATCTATTATCGTTGCAGTTTCTGTAACTTTTTCCCTTTTTACAGAATTGGGTTGTTAGCCCTATTCTAACCTCCAACCTGGAGGACCTATACAGTACCTGATATTCCTAAGTGGTTTGGTTCACCCATCTTAGGCTCTACATTGCTTAACTTTGCTGATCTGGCTAGAACCGATGTCTCCAGTGCAACTTAACTGTACCTGGTGTGACGATCTAGCAGAACCGTTAAATAAGTAAAATTGAATAACAGCCTTGTGCCAGAGGTCTTGGCTGTGCAAAGCCACAACGCAACGGCAACAGACATCCATTAAAATGGTGGAAGAGGATGTAAACGGTGGTCGTCATCAAGTCATTAACTACTGTAAAGCGAATACCGCAGAGGGCAGAACTTCGATAATTTGACCGCCGAAAATACAAAAAAAGTCAGTTGATTTTTTAGCACGAAATGGCTAAGTCACTCCGGCCACGCATCGTCAAAAATTGAAATGAAAAGAATGGAAGGCAAAAAAAAAAATCTGCTGAATCTTATTTCTTCAAACAAAAAAATAACGAATGGAACAAATGCCAGCTAACGGGATAAAAACCCAATATCGATAAAACAAAATCGTATGTATTGAATTATTTCTTCCTCAGGATATAAAATTATCTATGTTCAGATTCAATTTTGGAACTTTTCTACTTTCCAAAAAAAAAGAAAGGACATAAAAACACAAAAAAAAAACAGAACTTGACAAAAAAGAAGAGAAACAAAGATAATATAATCTTTTGAATTTTCATTAACTTTCTATATTTTTTTACTTTCATTCTGTTTGCTACGTGAATAAATCTTCAATTGTTTGTTTATTGTATATATTGGTGTTCATCGTCTTATTGTTCCGAATATTATTTGTGGCCTTTTTTCTCGAACATATTATTCTCCGATAAAATTCACTTGCTATATTTTCTTCAAGCTGCTTACTATTTGTCATAGACATATTTTAGCCAGCCAAATATCGTTTATGAATGAGAGGTATAAACAATTTCGCGTGTTTGTCAGTATACACACCTCTCCAGAGATGGTTTAGAATAAATCCTGTCTCTACATTTGTGGGCAAACATAACACTAGTGTATGTAGATTTTCAGAATTGATCAGTGAAATTACATAAATACTGATGACTACATAGATTCTGTTATTTGATAGAATAAGCATTCCTATAAATTCCAATTGTTATTGGATTGCATGAGCAGTGCATCTCCCCAATCAACCTCTCATATTAAATGTCAGTGTGGAAATTTTTGAGATGATCAAATATAGGTACCTATTTGTCTGAAAAGGGGGAAAACTATGTACTGTACAAGTGAGGGGAGCATGAAGTAACTTTGAGGCAAAAAAGTATGCGGTGAACTAGTTTAACTATCGATATCTGACCATAGAAAAGTGTAATGGCGAAGCTTTAAAAAATCGACTTACATAAGATACAAAAATCTGTCACAGGCAGGCAGACACACACACACATACAGACTGTTTTTTATATAATAAAATAGATATCAAGGTGGCAAAGTAAAACACATAGACAAAAAACTGAATAAATATAGTGTATTGATTTTAGATAAGTCTTTGTTAAAAAAAATCTCATAATAATTGATTTTAGATATTTATTGACTAAGTTTACTTAAAAAAGCAGATTGGCTCTTGGACTTAGAAATAGTAATTCACAAGTTTGTATTTAAGTCACTTTATTATTTCCAGATTAGACTAATAAGAAAGGTATGAATCCCTCTATTCCCTCAAGGTATGGATTGAACAATACATCTAGTGTCATTAAAAAAAAACAAAAAAACTGTGTATTGATTAAAGGATGTTCATAATGAATGATCATTCCTACCATTAACTGACCAAAAAGGTTGACAAGATTTAAAACAAATAAATAAACAAACAAATAAACAAACAAGATATAAATCAACCTAAAACTTGTATAATTACTTACTTTAATGATACTACTTCTGTCTTCGTAGCTCTTCAACTTTATATAGGACGCATTACTTTTGGAACAACCCTTATACAACATTTCTATGTGTTGTTGTGGCCCTATATAGCACAAAGAATTAAGAACCATACTATATATGTTATTAAAAATTAGACTTTTAAAACCTCTGTTAATTTTTATTATTAACTGTTGAATTTCATTACCACTATTAAAATAATAAAATTTAAATAAATTAATAAAATAGTATTACAGCTTTGTAACTTTGTTTGAAATTCCTATTTTAATATCAAATTTTTTTTCTCTTATATTCTATAGGATAAACATCATAATGAATTAAATGAAGATACTTTTGAAGGTCCAGTCAAAGAGAGAAAGTGTCGTGATGCATTATTCCTTATGATTTTCATTGCATTTCTTGGAGGAATGGTAAGTAAAATAAATCTAGTCTTATAAGGTTTATGCTATTTTAGAATGCAGCAACTTAAAAAGCACACTTACTATATTCCATTTGTCTGTTTTCAATCTGGTCTTGGTCATTTAGTTTAATCTCGTTGCTTATCACATTTATAAATCTATCAAAATGCAATGGTAAAATAGAGTAAAATTTATCAATTTATTGGCATTCCATCAAAGGAACACTTAAAAGTCAGGGTTAATCCTTGTGGCTCATCATGATTATAATAGAACTTACATAAAGTGGGGAAAGTCCACTTGTCCTAGTGGGTAGGCAATCGAACTGAGGTTAAATTGTAATAAGTGAGTTTGAAACAAGGTTGTTCCATTTGTATTCATAATTGAACTAATACCCTGGGAAAAGGGCATGATTCCCCTACATTCCCTCTGGCTATGGGTTAAATAGTGCACATTGTGTTATTAAAAAAAACTAAAAGGACAAAAAAAGAACGTTTATCAGAAAAATTATTGCTCTTGGAATTAAATGACCTAAAAAGCTTGATATGACATAAAAAAAAAAACTAAAAAAAAAACAACAAATACAGATAAAAGTTTTGAGAAATAAATTTTCTGAATTTTAATTTGATCACAGACTTAAAGACAGAGAGGCACCTAATTTTTATTATATTCAAATAAATAATAATAATAATTGATATTACATTGTACTATTTTTTCAATTGTTCTATTTGTTCTAATTTTTGCAATTTTCAGGCTTTAAATTTTCATTATAATGAAGTATATACATGAAAAACTTTTTAAAACTTCAGGGTTACATAGCCTTCCTTACCTTCCAACACAGACCCCTGGATTGTTCAAAATTTGGAACCATAAATTTATGCAAGTAAGTTTCAATTCTCTTTTAATGAGATTTTTTTTCTTTTTAAAGTTATTTTCTCAAAGTAAAACTACAGAGACAAGAGCAGTATCATTCCAATAAGCAGCCTTTTGTGCTTTGGAATATTTTTTTCTAAATAGTCACCACCATTCTCAATCCACTTTTGCTAGCTATGAATGAAGTGGTCCATTTTTCCATCCGGAACATGCTCTGTCATTTTCATTTCTGTTGTCACTCTGAAATCAATGAAACCATCTCCTAAATGTGCTCACATCAACTGTAACGGCTTTGCAAATTTTTAACGGGTGCTGGCGATTGTTGATTGATTCAACTTTTTCTGCATGAAGGAATTTAATGGCACATCCCTACTTCTGACACATGTCCATGACAAGGGGTGCTTTTTTAAAGTCTCTCACTATCACTAACTGCAATAGAGCGATGAAACTTTAAGGTTTAGTCATAATAAAAATGCAGTTTGCAATGCCTTCTGATCCATGTGGGTGGAATAAAAAATCTGAAACCAAAAATAAAAAGCCTCTTGTTTTGTTGGAGAACATAAGGCCACAACGATGCTCATCCAATGGACTCGGTTCTGGCTTGAACTAATTTTTTTAAAGAATTTTTTTTAAGGTTATTCAATAAAAAAGTTGATGCCTTTAAATAATATTTGTCTATATTTTGATTATTTACAGGTCATGTCCACTGGATATATGTATACCAAAAGACTTTAATATTTCCAGATATTTGCAGAAATTAAAAATTGATGACAAGGTATAAACAGGGATTTATTTAATTCTAAAAATAAAAAACGAGAAAATACAATCCATAAATTCTTTAATAATGTTTTAACTGGGAAGAACAGTTTTTCTTTTTTTAATATTATTAAAATCTTCATTTTTAAAACATTCAAAGTTATTTAGTTAACTGAATTATACGAGTAAATAAAATCACAGTACTATTTATTACTGTTTTTTGCATGTTTCTTTTGTTTTTGTTTTTAAGTTCTTGACTTATTAGAATTATTCTTTTTATTCATATTTTGTTCAGTTGTTCAAACTTATTTAATAAAATTTGAATTTGCCATTTTGGTTTAAAAAATCTATTATAATATAAAATCAGGTTGCCATGGTTTTAAGAGACCCTACGTTCTGTAACACTTTAGAAAAATAAACCAAATTAGTTATTTTTTTAAAAGAATTCTGTTTATACGTAGAGCCCCTCAGAAAATTAAATCACGATAGTTTTTTTTTTAATTCAGGCCACTAAAGTTTTCATATCTACGATATTGCCTTGAGAAGCCTATATAATAGGCTTCTATAACTACATTAGGGAACAGTTTTAAATTTGAATTTTTAAAACATTAAAATAAATTTTGTATAAAAAAGCATTAGAAATAAATTTAGTTTTAAACCAAAAGAAAAGCATTAGAAATGAATTTAAAAAAAAAAAAAAAAAACTACTATCGGTGGGTGGGGTAAGGTGAGCTAATTTTCCATTTGGGCTGTTCAGAAGTTCTGAACTTCAGAACCCAAACGATTAATCATTTTGCAAAGATGAGTGTGAGTGTATTATTTTCAATTCTTATATTTGGGAACATTCGAAACAAGTTGCAGTCCTGCTAGTATACCTAAACCGACCATGAGCTTTACAAAAATACAAATCAAATGGCCCGATCATACGACCAGCCCGACTAAGCCATCACCTTCTTTAACGTTAAAGGTCTTGACTAAGCCCCCCTCCCAACGGTCTTTTGCCAAATTGTATTTTATTTATATAATAAATTTGAATGCTTTGATGACAACGACTGTTCAAGGGAAATTATTGAAACAAAATTCTATTTAATACCGCACAACTTACCTCCCTTGCAACGTTAATTAATTCATACATATTTTTGTGTAAAAATATCGGCCTTGTGGCAAATTTGTAATTTTTACCAATAAATGTCATACATAATTTTTGTATAGAAAAATAATATTCAATTTATATATTTTCTTCTTATTTTCAGAAAATAATCAATGACTTTCAAAGAAACTGGAAAGAAATCCTTTATATGACTTTTCTCTCAATTGGTAATTACAATATTTTTAATTGTTGGGAAAATTAGTTATTTTAGATTAAAAGAATCTTCCAAACTCTTATAATAAAATAAAATGAAAGGTAACATTTACTTTTCTGTAGAACAACCAGCTTTCTTTCCTCATAATGGAAACCAAACATAGCCAAATATTGCATTCAACACATACATACATATATATATACCCACAATCTTCATGATCAGAGACTTACGCCATGACCGAGTGGTCTAGGACGTAAGTCTCTGATCATGAAGTTTGTGGGTTCGAATTTGGACGAGTGGCAATGATGATTTTCTGGAAGAATGAAATAGATCTATATGCAAATATCCAAAATTATTTATTGATGTTGATTTCTAATTATAATTAATATGGTTTATTCATATAAAATACTGTCGGAAATATGTTTCCATAAAAAATAATAATATATATATACATATATATATATATATATATATATATATATACATATATATATGTACATACATATTTACATATATATTTATATATATTTACATATATATATACATATATATATACATATGTACATATATATATTTATATACATATATATATACATATGTACATGTATATATACTTATATATATATGAATATGTATATATACTTATATATATATATATATATATATTAATCTAAGTAATAAGATTGCTAAAAATTATAGTTAGAGTGCTCAATAACAGTGATAGAGCATCTATATTTGTTAAGCGTAGACACGGAGTCAATAGCCTTCTGACAGTATATATATATATTTATATACCATTCGACCATCAAATACAACAAATAAAACTTGTGATGGTTTCCTTTGGTTAAAAAAATTATTGTTTTTGAAGTGTTCCTTAATTTGAAGGATTATTGGTAATTTTTGAGAGAGATATATTTTTAGTGTTCATTATACCATGATTTTATCTCAACTTAAAATAAGAAAGTATATATTTCTTTCTCTCAAATATTGCTCAGTGCTAAAAACCCATTGTCAATCCAGACATGAAGGGTTAAAGGGAGTTCAACCTTAGATAAAGCGGTGACAACTGAGAAACAATTGCCATTACTGAGTATATTTTACAAAGATTTTTTCCAACAAAAAATAATCTTTATAAAATTTAATATCTGACTTAAAAAAAAGTCAATGCATGTTTTATTCTAAAGATTTTTGATTAACTTATTTTTCTTTGGTTTAGATAAATAAATTATTGTGTATATAATGCCACCTTTTTTTTAAAACAAATCTTTTCTTTACAAATATAAATTAAAAAAAAAACTGTAATAATTTATTGAACTGATTTGATATCTTTTCCAACAGTATTTATATAACAAAATAGACAGTGTTTTGATTCTAAGCTTTATTTTACTAAAGTCTCTATTTAGTCAGTCAAATAGGACTATTAGCCAACAGTTTAATTGAAATTAACCTCCCATATATTTTGATGTATAAGTCTACCTTTTAACTCTGCAAAATCATCTAAATTTTAAGGTTTATTTTATATAACAATAACAAAATTCAAACATTTAAATATTGTATATTTTTACAAGAAACCAGTCCTAATCTGAAGATAATAGCAACAGCAGCCAGTGTATGGTGCCTACTGATGAAAATACTTGTTTTTTTCAAACGCTTCGGATTAGGCTTCATAATTTGTAGATCTATTTTTGGACTGTTGCCCTCATTCTTATTATTATGATGTTCACAAAGTTTTGACAAATGACTCCCAATTAGAACAAAGTTTCCATGTTCAATCACCTAAAGGTGACTGAAGGGTTCATCGACCGAAACGTTATGAAGGTAACAATGGTAAAGATGAGGATAACAGTCTAATAAATAGAAGTATGAATATTGTTATATTTTAAACTATTTACATTCAAGTGCAATACAATGCTGATCATATAATATAACTTTTTAAAGTTTATGATTTTATATGGTTTTTATTCTTAAAACATCATTGGCAGATAATTTAATAAAAAATTAATTAAATCTATCAATGATTTATTTGTTATCTTCTCTTCTCCCTTTTTCTTTTGCTTCTATTCCAATTTGAAGAGTCATTTTTGGCTAGATAAATAAATGGATACATATTTTTCAGGTGTTGTATTCCTCCTTTGTATTTTGCTACGTTACTTTGCTGGCTTTATTACCTGGGGAATTATAACTATTATGCCTTTTGCTGTTGTTGGAGCCTGCACTTATGCATGGTAAGTATTTAAGAAAACAATAGAAATATATCTTTAGAAATTGCGCTGTGAACACCATTTTCAGATTATCTTATTGCTGAAAGTGGAATCGTGGGTAATAACCTTAATACAACTAATAATGAATTCAATTGATAAAAAACAATTCTATATCCAAGTAAAATTAAAATTGTATTTGTCTCAATGTTAATATCTTTGTAAACAATCCAAATAGAATAGATCTTTAAAATCTTTGAGATAAGGCTTAATAATTGGTATATTGAATTTTTGGATGATTATCCTCATCTTCATTATTTTTATATTATTGCCCTTATCTTTAACATTATCTTCACTTTAAAATTGTCCCCTGTGCCTGGCCTCCTGGGAAAAATTGTGAAAAAAATTTAAACATTTAGAAATTTTTTTGTCTTTCATCTACTGCCATGATTCAGCCTTCATGTGCCAGTCCATCCAACAGATGGAGCCCTCATTGCACAGGTACTTTCTGCAGTGGGTGCACCTGAAACGTTGTCCCCACCTTCTTTGCAGAAGATTTGGCTTGGGTTTGGTACGATTCGGCGTGACCCTTTTGGCATGGCCGTTTCGGTGTCGGGATGATTCGACGTGGACAATTCAGCATATAGTCAAAGTTTTGTTTACATTTATAAAACCAATTCAGTAAACTAAGATATTTTTTCTTTGAATGAAATGGGAATAAAAATTATTTAAAGAAAAAATAACTGAATTTTTAAAAAAATAAAATTTAAATACAGCAATTTTCAAAATGTTTTAAATTTAAACTAGAGCAAAATTGTTTAAATTGTTTGAAGTAAAAAAAAAAACAAGGACTTGTCGAAAATTATATTTGCTAAAAGATATTGAAATATTTTTTAATTAATATTTTATTTTAAACAAGTGTTTAATTTTTAAAAATAAAATATTCGAAAATTTAAACAAAAATGTAGACAATGTTGTTTTTTCTGTGGAATATTAGCGATTGGACACTAATCTACTATATTATTTAAAAAAAAAGAAAAAAAAAAATTATTTAAAGATTTAGGGAGGAGTTAGTGAGTTCCCACTTTTATCCACAACACTATTAAAAATCGACTGTTTATACCGATAAAAAAAAAAGACGCTTCAGAATGATGCCCTTTTTTTAGATTAATGAAGGGTTCAAACAACTAACACCAAAAAGAATATTTGATCATTAAATTGAAAATGCTTTTACTTGATATTTGATTTGAAATTGAATTTGGTGTAATGGTTTGCTAGATGACCTTTGGAAGAAGCGATACGGGTTCGAACTGAGATCTTTATCATACATAAGAGTCTTCTCTATTTGTCATTGCTTGTTCACCGATAAAACAATAATCAAGATATGAAACATAATAAGAACAGGAATCTTGATAACCATACATGAGACTGATAATCCTATAGTTTCTAGTCCTAAAAAGCTTAATTAGGATTAAAGGATTAACCAAAAAAAGCAATAGAACAAAACATTAAAATCTTCAAATCATATTTATTGAAAACAGACACAACAAAAAAAAAATGTTATAATGAATTCTAAATAAAATCGACGCTGAATCGTCCCGACGCTGAATAAATAAAATCGACGCTGAATTGTTCCGATGCCGAATCATCCTGAAGCCAAAATGGCTATTCCAAAACGACTAGCATTTGTTAATAGAACTCTATTTCTGCCAGTAGCTTTTTGTGCTATTACCAATTAATTCCTCAAAAGTGAAATCCTTTTCATTGAAAATGTCATTGGATTAGTAATAATGAAAAAATATCCAAACTTCCTTTTACATCTAATTTTCTAGGTTCAATTACAATTATTATCAACAACACCCTCCTGACCCTGAATCAAATCCTGGAACATTTCAAAAAAGTAAAACATGGATGATAATTGGCATTACACTGTCAGTTATTTTGGTAAGTTTCTAATAAAAAATTGTTGTATTTAAGAGAAAATTGATGTTTTTTAGCTGGGCCTTAATGACCTATTAGGTCAGAATTCTTATATTGATTATTATACATACAATATATTTTTTGGACATCTATACAATATACTATCAGCACTTCAAGGCTTTTGAAAAACAGGCACCAGTGAATGTTGACTCGTTAATATCTTTTTTGGATGGAGGAATTCAACGATGCATCTCTGGTTCTTAGGCATGTCTATGACAGGGATTGCTTCCTTAGAGTCTCAAACTATCAATATCTGCATCAGAGAGATGAAACTTTCAGGTGATAAATGCTTAAGTTCAGTGATCCTAAAATGCAATTTGCATTCGCCTTTGATTTATTTGGGCGGAGTAAAAAAATAGTCGGTGTTTATTTTGGAACATCCCTTGTACATGTTTTAAGATACTTGTCTTCATCTTGATTCTCTTATTTTCTATGTTTTGGCATTTATTTATACTAGTGATTTGACATTATATTATTAATTGACACATATAAGTGCAGTTCAATATTACATTCCATAGTAGGATGTTGGAGAGTGTTGTCAGTGATGTTATAACAAGGATCATGGAAAAGTTTCAGATCTTGCAACATTAGACTTTCCTCCTCATGCACACTTGACTGGCAATTTTATCAGGTCCACTTTTCATGAGCCAGCTTTTAGACACTGTGGCTAGGATATATACAAAACCTTACTAACTTTCCGGATTGGCTGAAGTGGTACATGTTGTAGTACGCAAAATTAGTTACAGTAAGTCATTCAGCATTTTATACAGTGATAGGCAAAAGCAAGTTTTACACAAGACCAGTTTAACTTGCCCATGTGGTAGATTGCTCCACTACAGGCTTTTAAAAATTGCTAGTCTCACCCACTAAAGAATTCTCTCTTTGAGGTGTCTCATGCACTCCCTCTTTAAATAAAGGTGGGAAGTGTTTCCTGGAGGGATGGTCCTCTAAGAGTGATAGCAGATATGTAATTTCAAAAACCAACCTAGCTTCTGAGAGTCCTAGTCAAATGCCAGCAGTTAATTATGAATTGGTATAAAAGTTCAATTACTTGAATTATTTCTTTATGCAGGTTATTTTTCTTTTGATTATCCTGATTTTACGAAAAAGGATTTCTTTGGTAAGTCTTTTAATTCTTAATCAATGTTTTTTTTTTCTATTTGAGAATGAATTAATTCCTGCCTACATAAGAAACTACAAAAAAAAAATAAATAAAAAGATAAAAAAATAATCATATGATGTCTAGAGAGAACCTTAGTCAAAGTTTATAACATTAATAAAATTAAAATCAGTTAAGTCTGGTTTGTTGTTTTTATGGAATATCAATGTTTTCTGTCATTTATCCAAGGTTTTACTTTATAAGTAAAATTTTGAATAAGATTTGACAATTGTATTTACTTTGTGTTAAATTTTCAATTAAGTCTCTAGTGAAAAAAGACAAATTATTGAAATGTTAAACTTTGTTGTGCATTAAGTGAAGCCTGTAAATCTTTTCCATTAAATATGCCATTATGTAAATCTTGTACTTTATGCCACCCTGTAAATCTTTAGCAGTACGTGTAAAATCAATTAAATTTTGTCCATTAATTGTGCCACTCTGTAAATCTTAAACAGTAAGTGTGCCACTCTGTAAATTTGTGCCTTTTACCACTTTGTTTTATTTGTAAAGAAATAGGTTTGTTAAAAAGTAGTTTCATTGATACATTTATACAAATAAACAATGTGAACAATTTGGTTTTATTTTTATTGTTCTTCATAAACGAACAGTTTCTAAAAAATCTTGTTTCATTAATTGATCGTCTGAAGACAAAGAATTGGCAAACGACTCTTTTTTGTATCATCATACACTGCTTTATGTCATATTCTAGTAAATTTAGAGAGGTTAACAACCTTCTCGTGTCAACCCTGGTCAGAAGTTAGATGGGTGACAACTTAAGTATACTGAGTACCATATCTTGCTACGGAGCAGGAAATAGCCAGGTTAGTATCTGGAGGCATGCTTAAACCACTGGATAGATGCAGCCTTAGTCTTTGGTTAGACAGACATCTAGTGATGATGGTGTCACATTAAAAACACCCTCAGTAGCCCTAACATAGCACTGTATATTCAGCTCAGGTTTCCAGGTTGGAGGTTAGAATTGGGCTAACAACCCAATTCTGTAAAAAGAGAAAATCATGGAAACCCCAACAAAAGCAGCCCTATGTTCCCCAGGGAATCAAGAGGCTTAAACAAAAATTAAAATAAATAACAACATTCTCATAATACTGGTAGTGTTAAATGTTATACTTAAGACATGCAGTTCATCTTCACTCCTTGAACGTGGATACATTTTGATGTTATGCTCAGAATAAAACTTATTTATTTCAGGCTATCCAATTATTTAAAGAAGCAGGAAAATCTCTTGAAAGCATGCCATTGCTTCTTCTACAGCCAGTTTGGGTAAGTGAAAGAAAATATATTTCCTAATTAATTGAAGTTTCCTTTAACACCTAATTTAAAATATTCATCAATATATATTGAAATATTGATGCAAATATAAAATGTTCCCAACAAGTTTTAGTTTGCCCAGAGCATCATGGATCAAGGATAATGCATCTAGCCAGTGGTGTAGATAAAGAGGGGGCAGCCAAACAAACCAAACAAGCCAGTCAAACAACCAACCAACCAGCCAACTAACAAACCAATAAACCAACTAAACAATAAAACATTTATAAAAAAAAAAAATAAAAGCCAACCAAAGGAAATTCATTATCACAAAAGAAGGCGATTATACAACACAAACCTCAATAAAAATGTCTAATTTTTTGTTTATTATTCCTATAAAACAAATTCTATTGATTCTTTCTTTCTTTCTTTCTTTCTCATTTTTTAGACATTTATCCTAGCAATTGGGTGTCTTGGCGGTCTTCTTTATATCTATGTTACAATGGAAGTTGCAGGTATTTGATTTGAGTTCATTTGTTATTTGCAATGAAAACCTTTACATATGATATATACTTGGTTGAGCACCAACCCAGTTTAGGTACAAGGCCAGTTTTACTTGCTCATTACATTCCCAGACTTTTTGCAATCAGTGTTGTCCTTCAATTAGATGAGTTACTTTTCTTGGGTCGACAAGCCTCTTCTACCCAAGTTGTTGGAATCAGTATTATTTTATTAATTAATTGCCAAAATTAACGAGTCTCAGGTTTGGAAGGAATTGGGCATATTTTGTTACTAAAAAAAACAAACAATGTGTTTTCAAAATCAACATTTATAAAATGTGATTGTTTATATTAACTTGATCAAGTTAGACACAAGGCCATTTTTACCTGCTCATTATATCCCTGGGCTATTGTAATCAGTGTTGCCTTCATCTAGATGAGTTACTCTCCCAAGTTAATCTGTCTGAGACAGCTGAAAGTGAATGCAATGGTTTTCACCAGGATTTGAACTCGTGTAATACAATATCAGAAAATAAGCTTTTCCCAATGCTTTACCCTTGGGTAAAATATGTTCTTTAAATAACCTAAAAAAAGGGGATATGCCATAAAACACATAATTTGAATTTACATAGGGCTTATGTTATTTTGTTTCAGTGCACTTAAAACTTCTTGATGAAAAAACAGAGTCACTCTTACAAGTAAGTACTTAAAACCAAGGAATTGAAAGTTGGAGGGTTGGGATATTTTGGAGCATAAATATGTTATATCTGCTAGCTCAACTAGTATTGATAGGTGGATTGAGAAGGTTGTTTAGGGAAATTTGTTTGGCTTTAATTGTAAAATATCATATATTAAGAATGCCTGTAAGTGAGTAGTTCTTAGGTACTTATAGATTTTCTTGTGTCACAACAAGGTCTGCATCTTGTGTTCGGAGATGTCTCTGTTGCTGCTGCTGGTGGTTGTGGATACCTTTAGTTTGCCCCCGAATTGGTCTTACCTTGTTGTTTGCATCGTACATCATCTGTCCTTGTTGCTTTAGAGGGAGTCCTTAATTCACCAATCTTAGTTCCATCTTTTGTCATGGCTGAAAATCAATTTCTTATTAAGAACAGAAACAGAGATTTTTGTTCAACTAATTTATTGATTCTTAAGTGTGGACTCTTCAAAAATCAAAATGTGACATTTGCTTATATATTGTTGATTATGTCACATTCAGAATTAAGCAAAACCTAAAATATACACACACACATATATATATATATATATATATATATGTATAAATATAAATATTAGTTAAGGGTAGACATGGAGTCAACAGCCATTGGCAAGTACTAGTTTCTCGCTTACGCGGTCATCAGGCTGAAAGGAAATCTCTTTGTTTACATTCGATTTACATAGGTCGGTGACGGAAGTTACGCATTGTATGCCGGGAGTTAGTATTTTTTTAAATTTTATTTTATTAAATTTATTTATTTTTATGTTTATTAGTTTTGTTATTAGTTTGTTATTGGCGTTGTAGTTATTATTACTATCCTTGTTGATGTTGTTGTTATTTGTATATTATTGTTGCTATTACTATTACTATTACTGACATTATTTTGTTATTATTATTATTACTTTTATTTTTATATATATATTTTTTTTAATCGTTTGTGTCTATTATTTTTAGGTGGGTAAGAAGATATTTATTTTTTTGTCTACATTTATTAATTAGTTCTGATTTTTTATTCAAGAGTTTACTCTGATCAGGGAAGATGATTATTGCTAGTTTCTCGTGTAGGCAAAGATTGCATTGTTTAGATGAGTTGTTGTATGCTGGTGCAATTTTTTTTATTTTCCATGTTATTTCTGGTTCAGGTTTGTTGGCGTTTTTTAGTTACCATATGTATTCAGAGAGTGTAGTGGAGGGTTCATATTTTTTATTGTTAAACAAAGTGTTGTGTGCATAAATTCTTTGTTTCCATATCCCCGGCTTATTTAAATCGAATGTAAACAAAGAGACTTCATTTCAGCCTGATGTCTGCATAAGTGAGAAACTGGTAATTGCCGACAGCTGTTGACTCCGTGTCTACCCTTAACTAATATACATGCACTGTCTCTGATATTGGGCACTCTAACTATAAATTTAAGCAATCTTATCACTTAGATTAATATATATATATATATATATATATATATATTAATCTGTAGAGTAGGATTGCTTATATTTATAGTTAGAGTGCTCAATATCAGTGATAGAACGTGTATATTAGTTAAGCAAAGACACAGAGTCAACGGCCTTCGGTAACTGTCAGTTTCTCGCCTGCGCGGTCGTCATGAAGACTGTACAGGCGAGAAATTGATAGTCACTGAAGGCCGTTGACTCCATGTCTTCACTTATATATACACTTAGGTGAGCCCATAACCAAGTTAGGCACAAGGCCAGTTTTATCTGCTCATTACGTTCCTGTTTTGACATTTTCACCATCCTTGAGTTGATGGGTTTCCTCTGCCTGGGTTTTGTAATAAGAGTTTTCCTTACATGAAGATAAGTTAATCTTCCAAGTCAATGAGGCAATTGAATGTGAATGTAATGGTTTTGACTGGGATTTGAACTTCTACAGACTAACTTTTTACCACTCCTTCAATCTTGCTAGATATATAATTATGTATACACACACACACACACACACACACACATATATGTATGTATATATGTGCGTATATATATATATATATATATTTCTATATACATCGTGGTTGTATGAGACCCAAGTTCCTCTAGCTCTATACAAAATTAAACCACAATAGTTATTAAAAAAAACATCTAGTTTATATGTAGAGCTTTTCAAAAATGAAAACAAAATGAATTTAGTATAAGTAAGCATTAGAAAAAAGCATTATCTGCTTTTTCCAATAAAATTGTTTTTCTTTAGTTCCTGGTGATCGGCCAAAAGTATGTATGTATGTATACATGTGTGTGTGTGTTTATATATCCATTTTTCTAACTTTTTTCCAGTATTTAAGATGGTACTTTATATTTGGAAGCATCTGGATTATTTATTTTATCATCTCATGTCAAGAATTTGTAATTGCAAGTAGTGTGTGTATGTGGTATTTTTGCAGGTAAGTATAAGTTTTAATTTATTATTTTTTCAGAATCCTTTAGATGAGGTATGAGAAATTTTACAAGAATTAACAATATGGAAAAAGACAATATATTCTAAATAATTCTTGTAAAAAAAATGATTCATTTTTGTTTTCAAAGTCTTTTTTTTCCTAAGATCTAACCATGAAAATGATCGGCCTTAAGAACAGTCGTCGTCGGCTCCCTTACGTGTCTGAGTATCGGGTTCATAGTAGCTAGCAGTCAGTGCCAGGTCTCCCCACTACACACCCATGACGCGAAACTGTGCATAAAATGCGCAAAAGCAATAATTTTTTTAAATTTTTTTTTATGTGCTGATTTTATTTAGTAAATAAACTTTTATGACAATAATCACTAATTAATTAAAACGTCTAAAATTTCATTTATTTTATAAAAACAGATCGTGTAAATATGCGTTTTCACCGCCCCGCCCCGCCCCGCCCCGCGTGCATGCGAAATTACATGTAAACATTATAAAATAAATACATTATTCTAAAAATTTAAACATTTAAAAACATCTAAATATAATATTTTTGATTTTGAATATTTTCGGAAAATTTTTTCTGGACCATCCAAACAAACCTTTATACAAACATTCCTAGACAAATTAACTGACTCAAACTGAAAAAAAAAAATTCTTGTCTCCTGGATATTTTTTCGAAAATAAAAACGATAAAAGTGTAGTCAACTTTTTGGAATATGGTGAATAATGGTGATAAGTCAAGGTCAGTCATTGTTAAGGCGTTAATTTAAAGTAAAAAATCTTTTTAAAAAGTCAAGAATTTAAAAATTTTCAACCATATTTTAAGCTGCAAAGAAGCTGTTTTTATTATTCTATTTTTATTATTCGTTTTTTGTTTTTTTGTTTTTTTTTTTTAAAAGAAATTTCAAATGACAAAGCAAATTTTTTTTTACCCCCCTTTTTTTTAAAAAAAATAAAATAAGAATTTCCCATAAAATTTTCAAATATTAAATTTTTTATTTAAGTGTATACGGGAAACAACTCTTAATTCCTTCTTAAATGCTATATATTTATTTTAATTTATTTTCATTTGTTTACTTCGTTCAAAGATTAATTTTTTTTACGAAGAAGGTCATAAAAAATGTTTTTAAGGAAAGATTTTCTTTTACTAACCTTTCTTGATTTGATGATGCCAATAATTGCCGCTGTCTGTTGCTCACTTCTTTAAGCTGTCAAATTAATTTTTAATTTTTTTTTTCTTTTTTTTGGGAAAAACACATTTGTGAATCTTTTTCTGTTCGAGAAAATTTTTGTCACTGGATGACATTTAAAAAACCAAAAAACCAACGCAGCTTAACTTTTATCGTCTGCTTTTAAGGTTTTTCGTTTTAACCAATCAAATCGCTTCCTTTGATTTTCTTCGTTTATTTTATTTTATGGCTTTAAATATTAAGTTCCCAATAAATGGATTGAAAATTCGTCTCGACAATTTCTGTATTATTTTTTCGAGAGATTAATATCTATTGGATATTTGATGATTTTACATTATCGCTTTTTTTTGGAGAACTTGATTAAATATATATTTTTTGGTGTTAAAGTGTCCACAAGATGAAAAAATTATGTGATTAAAAATGTAATGATTCAAGTCTGTGAACGGTCGGTCTGGTGGTTTTTGGGTACGTGATGAAATGGCACACTGTTTTGGGTGATCTTGCCTGTGCGACGGCCACCCATAGAGCGGTGCCGGTGGGTGCGGTCGGTGCACACGCACGCTCACTCGGCCAACAAATTTCCCATCATGATACAGGTTGCTTCAGGCTGCCAGGTTCTTGATTCTCCAAGGTTCACCTTGCTGCCTGCTTGTTTGAGACGGGTATTGACTGTTATTGGTTGCTCTCTTCCACAGGCGCTAGTTCGTTCCGCTGTTTGGGGTCTTACGGTTTGGAATCAGTATTGTCCTTCACCTAGATGAGTTACTCTCATTGAGTTGCAGGTCTCACCTACTCGGGTTTTGTAATCAGTGAATAAAAATAAATATATATAATTATGAATAGGTATTATTGTATTCAGTCTGTCTCATTTGAATACAAATATATGTGGTTTGTTAAATAAGTAATGAGAAAATATCAGGAGAAACATTAAGTATGATTTGATCAAACTGCTACTTCATGGTGAAGTACTTATAAATGTTGTCTACAAAATGATTTACTGACAAATTCCTCTCATTCTAGGTTTGAAACGCAGTGGTGTTCATTTTGTGACCAATCCGATCAAGTTTGCTGATCTGTCAAAACAAGAAACAATGATATGCTATCCAATTTTGTCTTAAGCTACAAGAAGAAACTTATAAAATTTAAAGGAGACCCAATGAAATTAACAGATAAGCCAAGCAAGTTTCTATCAGTAGTTTAACAGATTTTCAGAAGGAAATATCCAGGTTGAGGATGGACCTAGATCTGGAGCACTCAACAGTGTTTATAAGGAAGAAAACATTAAGAAAGTGTAAAGATGAGTGATGCAAGACTGTCAGATAACTGTGAGGATGATATCTGAAGCTGTTGGTACTAGAATTGGCACTGTAGAGACATTTTTAACTGAAAATCTGATCAATGTTTCTCCTGACATTTTCTCATTACTAATTAAACATACCAGGACGATCGACAAGGAAATGAAAGTGGTATGACAGCCATCCTACAGCTCTGCCCTAGCCCCATATAACTTCTTCCTGAAAGACAGCTCCAGATAGGAGAGGAAACAGAACAGGCACCAGCAAATTACCGGAAGGGTCTATCAAAGAAGGACTTTAAGAAGAACTTCCAGGATTGGAAGAGATGCATTAAGAAGTGTGTAGATGTTGGAGGCCATTATTTTGAAGGGGGCACAGTTTCGTAAGCTTACTTACCACTGTCTGATTACAACTTTAAGAGGCAATAAAACCTATTTCTTCTTTTTTTTCTTTTTTCCAGGGAAAAAAAACAACTTTCTTTGCCAATTCTTAAGAGTATTTTCCGTTTGATTCGGTAAGATTAAAATTCATTTCTCACTCTCTCCATTACACGAGGAACATTCCAAAAGTAAGGGTTTTTTTTGGTACCCCGATATTTAATGAGGGGAACCTATGTTTTGAGGCATGTTCGTTCGTTCGTTCGTGTTTTTCTCTGCAACCATCCGTTCAATTTTTCTGAAATTTT
>JAUZSX010050169.1:0-20010 GCA_034780655.1 Idiosepius hallami
ACAAATAGTTTTATTGTCAATAAGTAAAAATAAATATCCAGACATTGAAAATTTATACTTTGAATTACACGTGATGAATTAATCCATGGACCCCCTATCTTCTTCTTACGGACCCCTTGTGGTCCGCGGACCACAGTTTGTGAAAACCCCTGATTTAGACTAAAAGAGTCAAGAAATGTCACAAAATTCTCATTAAAACTGTATAGCAGCTACTTCATTTTTTTTAACTAGAAAATAAAGTTTAATCTTTTTGCATTTATTATAAATGGAATATTGACTAAAAAATAAATAAATATTTCATATTACATTGTTTGCTATGATTACAAATCTTACAAATCATACCAGTGGGAAATAATTTTGTTACTTTTAAACCCTTCAGCTTTTTATTGCAGGTAATAAGGGAGACACTTTCAATGAAACAAGTTCAATTAATAAAAACTTAACAGGATTTTTTGGTTCCAAAAGTATTGTTAGAAAAGAGTAAGGAAAAGGGTAATGAACTGTATGAGCAGGGTATGTGGGGATTAAGCTGATTGTAGGCTTACATGTTGCCATTATCTGTATTAAGTGAAGAGGCTAATCAATAAAGGATGATTGCCTCTACTTGATCAACATAACAAGTCACTTTACCTAATCTCATTGAGAATTGAGCAGTTGCTGCCAGCTATGTCATAATCCTTGATCTCTTTCTTTATCCAGTTAGGATTATTATTAAATGGACAGACCTGAAGCTTGCTTCAGTTGGTCACAGTTAAACTAGTAAATATGAACAGTAATCATAAAGAAATTTAATGAATGCAGTCTTATTACCAATAGCAGATACATACAAAATATCATTAAAAATAAAAAATTATTAAAATTTTTGTTTCAAACTTTTATTTTTACTTTCCATTTTTGAAGCATATTCTTAAAGTATATCTGCAGATAATATTTTGTTGATAAAATTTAAGAATATAGATTGAAGTCTATAGCAAAAGCTGCTTTACATAAGTGTTTTTGTGTAAATCTATACAAAAGATTGAAAAGGGTCTCAGGTAAAATCTACTTTAATCAAAACTGGCTTTAACATTAAATCATCAATAAAGTTTATATTGAAAATCAAATTGTATATACCGTTTATAATATGGAAAAGGATTATATAAAAAATAAATGTAAAACTATACATAGTATAAATTAATTTCATTAAAATTCTAATAAAAATATTTTGATTTTATAAATTCTTAAAATGTTTCATATTGAACCAAAATTGAAAATATAAATAAAAAAATTGTAGTATTGAAGTTTATACTGAAGAAAATATATAAAAAAATAAATTCTTAAAATGTTTCAAATTGAACCAAAATTGAAAATATATAAAAATTAAAATGAACAAAAATCATGCTGAAGATCTATTCAAATATCAAATTAGAGCTTATAATCAAGGTTTTGTCTTTTCAATTTTTTTTTCAACACTTGATCAGAGATTCTTAAAATTTTACTCTCTGCTGTCTCTTTTTGATCAGATTTCTAGGGTCGACTAAAAAATATCAATATGAATTGCTTGAAATATCAATCCAAGCAGTATAATAAAAATCAAGCTTAAACAAATTTTGTCTTATTTAAACTAAGGAACATTTCCAGCTCTTTGAGATCAGAAGGTTTTAAGTGAATGAAGAAAAAGTCCAAAATTGGCAGTTATGTTTAAATAAATTATGTTTACAATAAAATTAAATATTGGTGTAGGGCAAATTACTGGATTTTTATTAAGCAGAATTCACTAAGGTTTTTTTTTGATGGATTCATCATCATCTGATAAGTTTTTAATTGTATTTTTGATTTCAGTTTATTTCATTTGGACAACAATATTCTATTAGTCAAAAGAATTGCTATGCAACTCTTAAAAGTTAAATAGATTTAATCATAATTGGTATCAGATAAATCAAAGAAAGAAACTGTATTAAATGAATTTAAAATAATTTCTTGAAATAATTCACAAAATTTTTAAATTTTATTTGGAAATAAGCAAAAGCAAGAACATAAGCTGAATGTAGTATGTTTATCAATATAATCAAATTAAAAATAGTAAAACATAACTCTTGATAAAATTTATATACCGTGTGTAGATGGTGTTTATTTTTTCTTATTATCTACTTTGTCATCGGCAGTGCCCACTCGTGTCCGAGTACCGGATCTATCATCCGTCCCCTATTTTCTAGGAAGTCTATTTTTTACATAGCTTACAAGATCCAATCACAAGGTAGATAGAACTCTTCCACCATTGGTTGGAAGTCAGGTTGAAAGGGGGTTTGAGATTTCATTCAGAAATTTTTATTTTATTTGATAATGAAATAATACAAAATTAGAAAAACATTTTTTTAAATAATAATCAATTGAATATTAAATGATACTACTTATTCTTGTCTATTAATTCAACTATTTTTTATAACATCGGCTAAAAATATAATATTGTATCATCTTTTTTCACACTGGACATGAATGTTCAACTCGCCCTAAACTAAATTTAAAAACACTTTTCATGGAGAAATTTTAAGAAAAGATCCATATAATTTATTTTGGAATTGTTGATTATGATAACAAATAAACTAAAAGAGAATAAAGAAAAATAACAAAACTAAAACTTTTCTAAATTGTAGGATTAAAAAAAAAAAATTGAGAAAAAATGAAATCTTTATAAAATGTTCAACAAACAAATTATTATTTCATAATATTTTTGTTTAAAAGTCTGAGGAAATTATCATTAATAATAATTACTTACATTTAATCATGTGAATAGAAGAGATTTTGTAAAAATAACTTTTGAAAATATTTTTTATTTTACCAATTTTGATTTTTTAAAGATTATCATTTTGAAATAATTTTATTTAAAACAAACTTTTATTTATTTTATCTAAATAAATAAAAGTATCAGAAAAAACTAATGACAATTATTTGTTATTAAATCTATATCATATTTATCATTTTCTTGGGCAGTGAAGCTGGAGCATTGGTAAAAACTCAGGCTCTGGAATTGTCGTATGCAAGTTCAAATCCCTGTCAAAACCATTGCATTCACCTTTAGCTGCCCCGGGCAGATGGGGCTCATTGACTCTGGAGAGCAGCTCATCAAAGTGAAGGGTAACACTGAATGTAAAAAGCCTGGATAAGAGTATGTAAAAATGAACTTGTGCCAAACTTGGGTTGGTGCTCACCAAGTAAATATTTATCATTCTCTTCTTTCTATTTCCGATTAAAAATTATTTTCTCTTTGGATGGCAAATACTTAGCCAATTTTATTAAATTCTATTATGAAATGCTATTTTGAAAAACTTAGTTATAGATAAAAGATATTTTATAAGCTGTACTCTCATGATTTCCCATTAACAAAGTAGCTGACTGCTAGAATTGTTTAGCTTTTTCAATGGTTGAAAAGATATTTGGGATTAAGATCATCCAACACAAGATTAACCCTAACCCTTACCCTTGACTATTTTGTGATTTAAACATTTCTTTTAATTCTTTACTTATTAGAAGGGCTGTGATAATATGCTTTTATTAAAGGTTATTCTTGTAACAACAGACTTGACTATTTTGCAATTTTACCATTTCTTTTAATTCTGTACTTATTAGTATTGCTGTGATAACAAGCTTTTATTAAAAGATATTCTTGTCAAAGACTTGATCATTTTGCAATTCTTTACTTATTAATAGGGCTGTGATAAAATGCTTTTATTGAAAATATTCTTGTGATAGCCTTAATAACTAGGGATCTGAAAACCATATTCTTTAATAAAAGAATATAGCCACAGCCCTAATTATAACATATGGCCATTTCCCTTTTTAAAAAATTGTTTTATAGATTAAGTCAATGATCTGTTGCAACCATCTATCATAATCACACTAGATGAAGTCTAAATAAATCATTTTTATATCAACACACACTTGACTACAACAAACACTATGGCAGACATCTTGTCTTGTTCAATGTCAGATTTACCTGTGTAACTACCAGTTAAAATTACCATTTTCTTACCTGGATGCTTGATCAAAGTATGGTAATTGGATCAGGCTCTTTATTATTTATAAAGTATTTCTTATATCACTATCACTTTGAACAGCTTGTTGATAAAGCTAAATCAAACCATCATTTTTTTATATTGCTTATAATGGAGCTTTGTTTCACTATTATACCCAGAGATAATTGCCATTTAAACTGTTATTTATTTTTGTTAATACATCACTAAATTTTAATTCCAATCAGTATTTTGACTACACTATTCAACTTTTAATTGTTGATTTGTTAACTCTAACAAGAGACTTTCTTATTGTCCAACGAAACAGTTGAAACACTAGAAAGCAATTCAATCCATGTTTACAAGTTTCATTTGAAAGTATGGTCAAGTTGTGTTGGAGACACAGGTTCCTGTTAGAGCACCGAGGTTCAGCAACGTTGAGCCTGGTCACTAGTTAGATGGGTGACCATTTAAGATTACCGGGTATTGTACTATGCCAAATATCAAACCTTCACGCGATGCCCCTGCTACTCCTTCCAAGGAAACCAATTGTTACACCACACACATCACTATGCGATACGATATGATGATTTGAAAGGAAATCTTCAAAGGTGACTTATCAAACCAAAGAAGAATTTTTTTTATTAAAGAAAGTTTAGAGATTTTTTTACACATGTTTGCATCAGAAGATCAAAACTTATCATAAATGAGATCAAACTAGCAAAGAAATTAACACAAAAGATTATATTTCTTGTATTCAGAACAAAATAGGATTCATTTCTTGAAAAAAAATCTTTACACCCCAAATGATTACTAAAATCATGACAGACAAAATATTAGGTGACGAGGTGGAGCATTGGTAAAAGCTTGAACTATGGTAACATATTACTAGAGTTCAAATCCCAGTTAAAACCACTGCATCTACCTTTAGCGGCCTCAGGCAGATGGGACTCATCTAGGTGAAAGACATCACTGATTACAGAACACCACTGCCTTGTTATGGCACAAAGGCTAAGAGATGGAAACTTACTCCGAATTTTACTGCTGCCTTGCAGTCTTCTTTCGGAAAAAAGCTATGGAACCTTATCGATAAAGAAAAGGCATAGCAACAGACATGATGGGCGACTGTATACATCACTCTCAGGTTGTTTGGGGCAGAAGCTGCGGCCTCCTCTGCTGTCAATTCTTGTGTGTTCGTTCCTCTGGGCAGGAGTATTGGTGGTTCAGAGGGTGTCTGTCTGATGTGCAACAGATACTACACCTTAAAAACTAAAAAAAAGCAGCGCAAGTGAGTTGGGAACCAAGATGGAAGTACTGAGGCCCCAACTAGTCATCGTCAAATCTGACTGACTGCATCATCATCACTTTAAAAACAAAAAGAAAAGTAATATTAGGAATGAAATGGAAAGAAAAAAAATAAGAAAGAAAAACAGACAGAAAATCCTTTCTACCCCCATAATGATAGGGACAGTCACAAGATGATAGGGACAGCCCCAAGATAAAAGAGACAGTCCCATAATGATAGGGACAGTCACAAGATGATAGGGACAGCCCCAAGATAAAAGAGACAGTCCCAAGATGATAGGGACAGTCACAAGATAAAAGGGACAGTCACAAGATAAAAGGGACAGCCCCAAGATGATAGGGACAGTCACAAGATAAAAGAGACAGTCCCAAGATAAAAGAGACAGTCCCAAGATGAAAGGGACATATCCAAGATGATAGGGAGAGCTCCAAAATAAAAGAGGCAGTCCCAAGATGATAGGGACAGCCTCAAGATGAAAGGGAAAGCTCCAAAATAAAAAAGGCAGTCTCAACATGATAAGGATAACTAAGTATTTTGTTTTCTAAAAATCTTTGAGAATACTTATGGTTATACTCTTATATGAAGGACTACTTGAATCAAGGCAGCAAGGTGGACCATTGATAAAAGCTCGCACTATGGAATCATATAACGCGAGTACTAATCCCAGTTAAAACCATTGCATCTACTTTTAGCAGACTTGGGTTTAAGGGTCTCGTTAAGTCAGGAAAGTAGCTCATCTAGGTGAAGGGCAACAAAAAATCAAAATGTACACACTAGTTTTTAACCTATTTTTACAAAACATATTTTCATTTTATGAAGCTCTTATATTCATTGTTGTTTCTACGGTACGCAATAACTTTGAATCTTCTTTTCCTTATTTTTGTTCTTTCATATGAAATACAATAAAAAACACATAAGAAGTTTAATTATTATTTTGATAAGATCTTTTAAAAAGGTTACACAAAGGATTGCTATTAACGAATCATAAAAGAATTAAAAACTAATATAACCAGGAACTTAATATTCAAACACAGTTTTAAAGCTTCACTACTCACAGATTTTACGAACAAACTCAAAATAAATTTTACAGTCTATAGGTCACGACTCAGCTGAATTTTGAAATAAAATATTTTAATTTTCGTTCATTATAAAAACACAAAAGGTATAATGAAATTAGTGGTGTTTGAACAAGACAGCCTTTTATTTTTTATGGAAATTTTCATCATAAAGCATGAATTGAAATCTCTTGTAACCATTCCCATATTGTCTAGTGGTTAGGATTCAAGGTAATTCGGTTTGATTCCCTGTGCATAAACAGTTTTTTTTTTTAAATTTACTTTTTCAATCCCATCTAACCACTTGGTAAGTTCAAATTAAAAACAAGCCAATCTAAACTATATGAATGAAACTTTTTATATTGAATTATGTTTAAATGTGTAATTGTTCATTTTATATATTAAAAAATTCAAATTGTTTTTAAAGAAATTTCTTATTTAGTCAATTTAAAAAGTTGGTATAATATTTTTTATAGATTGTTGACAATGGGTATGACATTGAACACAAAAAGAAAATATTACCTCAATGCAAAGCCTGGAAAAATTATGGATTACATAGAAAAATGTGTGCATAAAAGTAATATGGTTAAGATCAAAGTTAGAAAAGTTAAAGAGCAACTTGGTTTTAAACTGAAAAAGATAAGGACAAGACATTCTAGTAAAAAAAAATATAATTAATTTATAATTTAAAATATTATAGCATTAAGAATTTATATATAGTGTTATAATGAATTTAAAAAAATTCTTAATGCTGCAATATTTTAAGTTAAAAATTATATTTTTTTACAAGAATATCTTGTTGTTTATTTCCCAGTTTCAATAACTTGTTCTTTCTAAGTTTAATCTTAACCATATTACTTTTCATGCATGAATTTTTCTATGTAATTGATTAATATTTGTCTTTTTAAAAAATTACATAGATTAATTTTATTATATTATCTCGTGATTTTTATCACATATAAATATTTTCTTTATAAATCAATGACAATTTAATTTTTTTTAATTCTAATTAATTATTAAGTTTAAGGAAATGAAATTATAAAGACTAACATACATCTACCTGTTAGAATCTTGTTTCATTATACAAAGATAATTCCAAAAATAATACCTCTATTCATTTTATAAGATAGCTACCCTATGTCATGCTCATAAGCAGGTGTGTCATGGAATTCCTAAAAAAATGAACCAATCAGCATTTACTAGAGCCTGTTGAACATTAAAGAAGCCAATATGATTTCAGCACAGTTTGGAGATTGGTTCATTTGTTTCAGATGAGAGCGACAAAGTGCACTTCAGACAAGAAAATTGATCGCTTTGTTCATCCTTTGCAAAAGTCCATTAGTTTTGATTAAATTACTTTTTTTTATTTTTTTTAAACTAATAAATATATTAAAAAAAGAAATTAATCTTTATTTATATCTAATGTTTCTTTTAAATCAGTTATAATTCTGAATTGTTTTTTGATAATTTATAGAAAATTAGGTAAATATTGTTAATTGGAGAGGATTTTGTCCAATGATATTCATACATTTTGAGCTTTAGTTTTGCATTCAAACTTAATTTTAAACTCATTCTATAAAAATCAGTAATGATTAGGAAAAAGTGTAATAATGTAGCACCAAATTTAACCTCAATGTAACAGTATATGATTACAATATCATTTCAAAACTTTTCATTTTCTTTTTTAAGTATATATTTGATAACATTCTATCAAAAAATCCAAAGATCCACATAAGTGCCCCACTATATACAGACTTAGCTGACATCTATTATCATTAATTATCTAGTTTACAGTTTTAGTGTTAGGCAAAGAAAAACATGCAGAGGCATTATAATACGTGCTTTGTTTAACCATAAAATAAGCAATTAAACAAATAATAAATAAATAAAAAACAGTTAAAATCATATTGTTTAATAATAAACTAAAGTTGTTGAAAATAAATCTTTTAATTTAAAATTAGAAATCAAGTATCCAAACACTAACAAATAAAAAACATGAACACTTTAAAATAGATATTTATTTGAACTCTAATTATTGAATATACTATGAACTAACTAAGTTTCTTGAGTTTCAATTGTAGAAAAATATACAGCTAAATAATGACATAATCATAAATAAGAAAAAGAAAAAACACTATTCAAAATAATGAAAGCATTGATCAGTTCAGTAATTGAAAAAGGTGAAGTGATTTTATTTTTTAACTGATAAAATTTTAACTAACTGAAATGAATGCTTTTAACACTTTTTCTATGTTCATTTCTTTGCATAAATGCAAATCTATAACAGTAGAAAAATTGGAAGTCTTAATCAGAATTGAATAGTTAAAAATCTTGAAATTTGCTTTAGGAAGTAGTAAAAATGAATAATGAAAAGATATGGTATTATGAAAGATTTTCATAATATATATAAATACTAACAACGAGGGTAGGGCATTGGTAAAAGCTTGGAATATAGAATCGTATTAAGAGAGTTCAAATCTTAGTCAAAACCATTACATTCACCCTTAGCTGCCTCGGGCAGATGGCGCTCATTACCTCAGGAGAACAACTCATCTCGGTGAAGGGCAACTCTGAATGCAAAAAGCTCAAGTATATAAAGAGCATGTAAAAATTGGCCTTGCGCCTAACTTGGGTTGGCGCTTGACCAAGTACTAACACAATGGATCATAAAATTCTTGTAGATAGTTTGATATTTGAGAAATTGAATTAAATTTGTAGTTTATACAATCAGTTTGGAATTCCTTGAAATCAGAAAAATTTGTTTTTTTAGAATTGTTGTTGGGGACACAGCTCCACCACCCTCAAAAATATAATTAGACTTCAGATCATGAACTTTCAGAATATATATAGTTAAGTGCATCTATATCCAATAGCCTATGGGCAGCGAAGTTGGAGCATTGGTAAAAACTTGGGCTCTGGAATCGTAGTATGCGAGTTCAAATCCCAGTCAAAATCATTGCATTCACCTTTAGCTACTTTGGACAGATGGGGATGGGGGGGCTCATTAACCTGGAAAGGGTAGGTAACACCAAATTTAAAAAGCCCAGGTAAGAGTCCATAAAATGGCTTTGTGCCAAACTTGGGTTGGTGCTCACCAAGTAAATATAATATCCAATAGCCTACAATTTTATATATCTTTTAGAACCTGGCTTTGGATATGAAAGACACACACACACACACACACACACACACACACGCGTATATAGTAAATAAGCAACAACACAGAGTTTATAGCCTTTGGCATCTGTCAGTTTCTTGCCTGAGCATTTTCAGGCCAAAAGGTTGTCATGTTGTTTACATTCATGAGAGTTTATTTTTCCACTAATAAAGAGTGCTATAATTTTATTACTTGTTGTTTAGCTGTTGCTATTAATTTATTGCAAATTTACTGTATTATTATTATTGCCGTTTCATTATTATTATTAGAACTAATACCAGTAGTGGTAGTAATAGAAGAGTTTGTAAAGTTTTTATATTTCATATTTTATTTATTAATTTATTTATTTTTATTTATTTTCTAATTGTTTGTGTCAATTATTTTTAAATTGTTTAGTAGATATTTATTTCTGTGCCTACATTTAGATATAAGTTTGAATTTTTTGTTCAAAATTTAGTTTTGATTTTTTTTCTGTAGACAAAGGGCACACGGTTTGGATGCATTGTTATAGATAGACCAGAATGGAAAAAAGCTACTTCTTCAAAAAATACTTAGTTGTTAAAATTGATACATTCACAAAGTTCATTCTAAGACATTACAAATAATTGATACTGTTGATGTTTATCATTAATTAAAGAATCCATTTCATATATTATTATTGTATAATGATTTCTTTTCACCTCAATAATGTAACCAATGAATAAGAGTGGAAAACAAAACAAATGCTTCTTATTTCAAATACTTAAAATACTGGCATTATGAAAAAATCTGAGAGATTCAATAAATTCATAACTTTGTATTATTAACATTTTGAAAGTTTTTGACTTAATATTTATAGTTGCAATCTCCATTTAAAAATACATTTTTTAGATTATCAAGCAAATTGTCAAGCGGAGAACTTATAAGATCTTTAAATGGTTAAAGCAAAGAATTGTAAATACTGAATTCATATGAAATTGTCATTTTAAACATTTTTAAAGCATTATAATAATTAATTTTTAAGTTGGAAAACATTTTTTGGATAAAAAGAATGTTAGAATAGCAATTTTAGAAATTCTAAAAACTCTATAATACTATGTAAACTTAAAATTCCAATGAAGACACAATCACAAGCTTTTATAAGGATACTTACAAAAGAATATGATATGATATGGGTACCAACTATAGTTGCATATTAATTATGAAAATCTTACTAGAAGGTCAAATTTAATGAATGGCAATAGAAAGAAAGATTAATTGAAACGTCTAAAACTATTAAATATCTATGGTTTGTAAAAAAGCAGCTAAAGGTAAAAATGACTCTTTTCATAAATCTAGAAAATAAAATTCCCAGCATATGATTTAGGGATTAAAAGTTTGCATACATCCAATTTCATAATAGATATTCTTTAGTGAAATTTTAACTCAGAAGAGCAGCCCATTTCATGTACAAACCTAGAAATATAGGAAAATAATGAGAACAGATTGAATAATTAAAGTGATATTTTTCTTTAAAAAATTTATTTCAAATAATTATAATATATATAATATACGTTATTATTTTTAATGGCCTAATCAACTTTATTAATAATAAATAGAATGAGTTCTATGCAAGATAGCCTTTCTTATTTAACTTAATGCAAAGTCCCTGACAAACTTAGGCAATTCTTCAAGTATTTATATATTAATTTGTAGAATAAGATTGCCTAGTCTGAGTGCTCAATACCAGCGATAGAGCATATAGGTGTAAACACGGAGTCAACAGATTTTGGTAGCTGTTAGTTTCTTGCCAGCGCCGTCATCAGAATTTTTGTCTGATTACTGTGCAGACAAGAAACCGACAGTCACCGAAGGCCTTTAAATGCGTGTTTAAACCTATCTAATATATATATATATGTATATATACTAGACATATTCTAAGGCAGCAACGGTGGAGCATTGGTAAAAGCCCGGGCTCTGGAATCGTATTACGTGAGTTAAAATCCCAGTCAAAACCATAACTTTCACTTAAGTAGCCTCGGGCAGATGGGTCTCGTTAACTCGGGAAAGCCGCTCATCTAGGTGAAGGGTAACACTGAATATAAAAAGCCCGGGTAAGAGCACGTAAAATGGCCTTGTGGCAAACTTGGGTTGGTGCTCACCAAGTAAATATAATACTAGACATATTCATAAATTCTAAAAGATATGAGATTATCTTGTAAAATTTACTATGTACCATAAACACAGAAAAAAAGCCTTTAAATTTAAATATAAATTCATTAGAATTGAATCAAATGAAAGAAAACAATAATATTGAAGAAATAAGTAGAAATTTTATCAATAATGATTTTAGAATTTGACAAAATTGGAAAGAATGGAAGGGATCTTTGAAAGAGAATAAAAATGAGATTAGTTTTAAGAAGAAAAATATTTTAAATGAAATAAACAAAAGGAAATGTTTTTTCTTTATAATTAAAAAGGTAAAATGCTCTTAAACAATAAATTTCAATAAGGAATTAAAGACTATAAAAAGATTATGAATGAAGATAAAATTTTATCTTTGCACAAGTGGATTATGAGCACTTAGTTCTTGGGACAAGAAGCTGTCTTCATTGATAATAATCAGTCAATGACAGAGAAAAAAAAAAGTATGCCAAGAAAGGTGGCACGAAACAATTATGAAGGATGTGGCAGGTCGTTGCACAGAGATGGTAAAATAGGACGAGTGGAGCTAGATTGATGCCGGAAATAAGATTTTCTTCAACCTCTTTTATAAAGGATAAAGGAAAGCAAAAAAAAAACACTTTAATCATTAGCTTGAATAAAAAATATGTGCAAGAATAAATATGAAAAATTAATGTTTCAGTGTTACAAATGGTTGATCTTGTCAATACAGAATATCATATTTACTTGGTCAAGCACCAACCCAAATTAGGTACAAGGCCATTTTTACATGCTCTATTTACCTGGGCTTTTTGCATTCAGTGTGGCCCTTCACCTAGATGAGTTGCTCTCCTGAGTTAACGAGCTCCATCTGCCCAAGGCAGCTAAAGGTGAATGTTATGGTTTTGACTGGGATTTGAACTCACGTAATACATTTCCAGAGTCCAAGCTTTTACCAATGTTCCACCCTTGTGTCTCAGTACAGAATATGTGTGTGTGTTTATAGATATTTATATTTATATATATATATATATAATATATACAATGGCCATTCCAAAAGTAATGCCTCCTATTTTTTTCCCTCTCAATGGATCAGACCCTAAGGATTTCATCTTTCTGTTGCAGATATTGACGATTTGAGACTAAGAAAGCAACCCCAGTCATGAACGTATGTCAGAAGCATCATACATGTTATTCAATTCAACCGATCAGCATTCACCAGTGCCTGCTTTACATTACAAAACCAATGAAGTTGGTGTGAGTTAGAAGATGGATTTATTCATTGCAGAATGGTAACATAGATGTGAGTGACAAAGCGCACTGCAAACTAGAAACTAGAATTATATTTCCTGAGTAAAGCATTCTAAAATATTTATTCAGAAAAATATTCTGGAAAGTTCTGACAAAGAACATAACAGATCAATATATAAATTATTATTAAGAATTGTACAATTGAATAAGTTGATAACCCAATTGTCTTACACTTATACGGAGTGTTCAAAAAGTTACTGTGCACTTGCACTATTGATATATAAAAATTTTGATAAACTAATAAACAGTCAATTTTATCATAAAATATTTATGACCACACAATTTTCACCAATAAGAAGGTTTTACTTATTTACAGTATCACAGCGTATCTTAAATAAAATGCTGGAAATGTTCTCCATTAGTTTTCGGACATTATTTTCTACTGCACAATAACTTTTCAAACACCCTATTTATTTGTTAGTGTTTTATAGCAACTTTTTTTTATGTCATTTAATTTTGAGAACAACCATTTTTGATAAATGTTTTATTTTGTTTTTATTTGTCCACACATTTTTTTTAATAAAACAATATGCACTATTTATTCCATAGCAGAAGGGAATGTGAGTACTCATACCTTTTCCAAGGATACTGATTTAAGATCTAGGACGAATAGTGAAGGATCTTAGTCTAAGATGGCCACTTACTTTAGAGCAAGATTATAATCCTATCAGAAAATAAAAAATATTGTAGTCATGCCATAGTTTTTGATGACTTTTTAATCCTAAAAATAGAAGGTAAATATTGGATTTTAGAAGAAATTGTTGGAATCCAAAAAGGTTAAAATTAGTACACATTACAAAATAGATGAATATCTTATCTGAAATGTCTTCAAGTTTCATTTAAAAATGATAAAAATAAACAAATAGTACAACTTAAGATAATGAAAAGTCATGTTTTAGCCTTTTATATTGTGATTATGAGGAATTTTCCAAATATTCATCTTTTGGACAATTTTGTTATATTCATTGAACAAAAAAATATTTGTTATATTCATTGAATGAAGAAAAATATTCAATACTATTGTGTGTGTGTGAGAGAGAGAGAGAGAGAGAGGAGAGAAAGAGCCGAGAGAAAGAGAGGAGAGAAAGAGAGAGAATGTGAATGATTTTGTCTCAAACTATACATTTATAAACTGAAATGATATAGACAAATATTTATAGTTGATATTTCTTCTTCAGAACAGGTAAAATGTACAATCTTTATGATAAGCCACTACTTTTTCAATAGACTTTACTCTAGTTAGGTTTGACACTCATTATGTACTTAGGCAGAATGAGGAAATACTGGTATCATTTTTCTTCCCAAAACTAATTAAAGTAGAAAAAGCTTAGAACAATCCCAGTTTGAATTCTTGAAGATAAAATTAATAACAATAACTACAGGAATAATTTCAAAGTTGTCTTCTAGCAAAAATACTTTCAATTTTATTATCCTGACCATTTGTCCCCAACTTTTGGGCAGTGGAGTTGTATCAGTCCATGAATTAATTACCACAACAATTTTAATTTGCCACGCTTCTGGTAACTGCTGGTGCCAATTTTCCGCCAAAATGTCAACCAGAGTGAACTGGACATAAGTAATATATTTTGAATATCATTGTCTCCTATGATCCCTAAAATATGACATTCTCAATACAGAAAAACAAATTCAGGCTTCTTATTGATTCAGTGTTTATCCCAGTGAATTAAAATTTATGCACTTTATATTTGTGTTTCTATTGTATCTTTATTTGATTTTAAAGACATTTTAAAATAACCAATGAAGTTAAGTTTAAATGTTTGTGCACCTAATCGGAAACTCTTTGCAATATAATGAAAGTGAAATACATGCAATTGGGTAAGAACTAAAAATGCCAATTTTTAAAAATAAATTTTATATCAAGCAATTTTTTTTTCAAAGACTTTCATCATTTCTTATTTTGTATCAAAACTCTTTATGAATTTCAACAAAAAATAATTACTTTGAAAGCAATTATAAAGAAAATTTAGAAACAGTAAAAATTTTCTTAAAGTACATTCTGTTTTTAATTTGATTTCAAATAAATGAAATCAAATTAAAAACAGAATGTACTTTAAGAAAATAGCATGAATCCAAAAAAAGATTATTTCTAAGAATTGATTTTACTCAGATGAATTTTTAACATTTTTACATCTATGCACATGTGAGATAGAATCAATTATTGAGTATTATGGTATATAATCAGTTAATACATATTGATATATCTGAACAAATTAGATCCATATTCTGCAACATATGGTTACAAAAAATTGCTTTAAGCTAACTCTTAAGTTTTACTAACTCCCTTACATGCCTTTATGTTCTAAAAACATGGTATAAGATAACCTTTGAAAATTGATTAATAAATAGAAATGTTTATTCTATTGTAAATTCAATACACTAATGATATCACTCACAGCATAGACATTTTAATTTTTTGTGGGTTATTAATAGAAAGGAAAGAGAGTATTAAATATTAGGAAAACAAAACTCAAAACACATGAATTTTCTTTTTTTGAAAAGTACTATGGCTATTTTTTCAAATAAATAAGTAAATCATAAAAAAACAAAAGCAACAGAAATGTGAATTGGATTTGAGCTGAAAGCAGTCAAATGTTAATTGCTACAAATTAGCTATAAAATGAAGAAACAAAATACCAGTTTATGTATGATATAAAATGAATTATAAATTAGATATTGGTTTTTCATCTTTATAAAGATAATGCATGTGTCAATTTCATTTACACATCTAGGGTCAAGCATTGCTGCTAGCATTTGAGCAGCTGGTTTCATAAATATTGATTTGGATTATGACTGAACTGACAAGCAGTACACTGTCCATTGCCAATAGTATGTCTAATATCCATACAAAATCTAGCATTTACTGTGTCCATCCCAGTCTAACGAAATATTTCATGCTAGCTGGGTTGGGGTGTAATAAAAAATGCAAAATTTGAACCAAAGAGTGACAATGAAATTAAATACTGTAATATTATTTATATTGTATAAATTCTGAAAAATATGACTAAACAAAGTAAACTAATTCTTTTTAAATCAGAAGAAAAAGCTAAAGATAAATGCAGCAAATTTTAATTTCTTTCAAGGCAATCTAAACAGGTATTTTCTAATATTTGAAAAATATATATAAACATTCTTTATAAGATAGGACTGCATAATTAAAGGAATACATTTATTTATTAATATTTTTTGAAAAAACAAACTTTATAATTTATCACAAGAAAAAATGAAAATGGGGAATAAAATATCTTTTATTTGTTGAAATCAACTTAGAATTAAAAAAAGGAAAATCTTTTATTTGAAATGTGAAAATTACTGTTCTGAAAGGTGTTTTATTTAAAATTACATTTGAAAACTATTATAAACACATAAACAATTAGAAAATTGAAGATTAAATTAGTTTGAAAAAACATGAATAGAAAGTAATGTTGTTTGAATTCTAAAACATAATACAATATTTTTCTTGTTTCATTTTCAGTGTATTGTCCTCATCCCTAAAACTGTTCAATTGATGTAAAAATTGGAACGGCTAAAAAAATGATGAATATATTATTCTAAAATTCATTATATACCTAGGAATTATATAATTGATAGTAATAATTAATTATTGAACTCTCTTACAACCATTTAATTGTTTTGATAATGCATTATCCTCAAATCTAATTTGAGTTGAAAAAATATAGCAATTATTTTTAGTTTAGGTGATTAATTAAATGTTGATGAAAATAACAATAGATGGTGTAGTAGGGATGCTGTTTATTACAAGAATAATTGAGATTTATTTTTTAGTATTTGGAAAACAGTAGTGAAAAGCTTATTAGTTCATTTCTTTTAAGACTATTTTAGATATATGAATAAAACTTTTAAAATGCCAGAAGAAAGAAAAATATTTTATTTTTTAAGAAAGAAGAAAATCTGAATTTATAAAAAGAAAAGTAAAAAAAAGGATAGAAGTTAAAAATACCTCCACAAAAACAAAATTTAGAAAATAATATCAACATTTTCCAATTAAAAAGTCAAAAGTAGACTTTTATTAAGAGGGGGGGGGAATAGATTCCTTTTTAATAGATCTCATGGAAATAGTTTGAAATGATCAAATTGACTGCTCTTGTCTACAGAATTCTTTTTTATGATATAATAAAGCATCAAAATTTACAAAATAAAAAAAAACACTTTTAATAGTAATTTCTATTTCTTTTTTGGCTTTTTTTTCACAATCTTTTCATCATGAATAATTGGAAAAAATACAGCATTATTTAGATTTAGATTATTAGTGAAAGATATTAAGAAAATAACCATAGAAAAGTAAAACAAAATCCAAGTAGATGATTTTATTTTCAAATTCCTCTATAGGAATTTGAATCTTAAAGTTAAGTAGGTTTTAGTTATTTATAAACTAAACTTTAAAATTCATTTTAGAAATGAAGAGTTGGTAAAACCATCAAATATTTTTATAAATGATTATAGTTTTTAAAAAAATTAGAAAAAATATGAAAATCAATTAATTATTGGATTTTTAATATCAATTAAAATTCAGAGTTAACTTGAAAAAAAATTTCTTGTGACATATCACCTGATTTTTATTTTTGGGGGTTTTGACTGAACTTCAATTTCAAAAATTTTCAAATTTGAAAAACTACAAAAAAGCAAAAAGTTTTTAAGACTTAAAACAAACAAAAAACCCTTTGCTCTTTTTTCATTCAAAACTATTGCATTCACCTTAAAATGACCTTGTGTCAAACTTGGTTGGTACTGCTCACCAAGTAAATCTAATATTTTAATAGCAAAAATTATACAAAAAACAAATTTTCAAACATACTTTGAAAAAAAATATTTATAAGAGTTGAAATTTTTAAAATCCAGTTTTAAATTATTAAATAAAATTAAAAGAGCACTTCTTAAAATCTAGTAAAATGTTGGAAAAGTATCTCTTTGAACAGCATAAATGACTAAGAATTTGAAATTATTATTTTTTTTAAAACTGAACTCTAGTGAAACTTATCATTAACTACTTTTCTACATAAAAGGAAAAGGAAATATGAAAGAAAATTATAAAAACTTTATAAAAGAAGCCATTAAAATTGCACTACACCAACATCCGGGATTTTTTATAATTAATATTTTGATAGAGTTTAAAGCAGGGAGACTCAATGTGGGAATGTTTAATTATTTGAGGAAGGCAATTTAAAAGTAAAGTCTATGTTAAATATCTACCATGAGAAGAATGTATTGATTTGGTTTGGTTTGCTTGGGTTTAATGACCAGTTAACCTTTTCTGGTTATTTAAGGTCTCATAGGTTTTAGGGAAAATTTTGTCTGTTTATTCATTTAATATTATTTGGTTTGCTTTGGTTTAACGACCTTTCAACCTTTTCTGGTTAAGGTCTCATAGTTTTTAAAGAGAATTTTTTCTGTTTATTCATTTAATATTATTTTTTGTTGTTGTTTTGGGTTATTTGGTTTGTAAAGCTGATTGTTAATTTTTTTTCTATTTTTATGAAGGAGGATTTGTGTAGTGAAAAATTCAGTTATACGGTATTCAGGATGTTTTTGATTTTGGGAGTTTTTAAACCAATATTGAGGGTTTTTTAGTTTGCTTTTTTGGGGGGGAGGAAAGAGAATGTATTGAAATATTTGGACAAATATATCTATAATTAATCATATGTTTCTGTTTATATCTATATATTTAGCTCTAATCTAAATTTGAATATTTTGTTAATCCAATAAAGAGATACTATTAATTATAATTTTTATTTTTGAGATGAAGTATCGTAATTCAGGTATTAACTTTATTAATCAGGCTTTTGTCTTCATCAGTAAGTTTTTTTTATGTTTCTACCTAGTCTCCCTAAGGCCGTGTTCAGGTGTTTTTAACCACAACCTCAGAGAGGGATGTGGGTCTCGTCACCAAATCCCCAGTAATCACTGCCTTCCATAGTCGTTGTCTATCAAACCACATTTTTTTGTGACCAAGTAAATCTCTCTGGCCGACTTTATGAAAATCAAATGTGGGAAACAAATTGAATATTTCTTAGGATTAGAAATTAAACTAATTAGTGATTACTAGTGATTTGGTAACGAGACCCAGCATCACTATCTGAAGTTACAGTTAAAACACCTGAGGACAGCCTGAGGGAGACTAGGCCGAAATGCAGTGTAGAAACATAAAAAAAAAACCCAAAAAAACAAACCTACTAAAATGAGGAAAAAAGTCCGATTAAAGTTAATTTCTAAAGATACCATTAAGTTGTGAAACCATGCATATACTCTAATGTAAATAATAAGGAAAACTACAAATTTCATCAATTAAAAGAATGGTTTTAATTAAACTGTAATACAAAATAAATAGTAATATATCCACAAAAAAGAACAATAAAAAAAATAACCATTTTGACAGGAGTGAAAAGTATTGATAAAATCCAAATTAAAAAAAATCTATTTCTGTTTTATTTTTAGTTTCAGTATGATTTAAGATGGCCTTTTTTTAAAGCTTGTTTATTTTGAATAGAAATAGGCATAATTCGGCAAATTATGGTAAAAAAAACAAATTGATATATTCTTTATTTTGTTTTTAGGAAAAAAAGATTTGTTAGATATTCTTATCCATTAAATAAAAACATTTATCAATTGGCTACAAGATTGAAATTTCAAGTTCAAAAATAATTCAGAATAAAATTATTAGAATTAGAATCATAGTTTGTTTTTATATTGCAGGTTTTTTGGTTTTATTTTTATACTTTTTTGTATATGTTCTTTTTTATACCATATTTTTTTTTACTGTTTATTAAAATCTATTGATAATTTAAATATTTATTAAATATATAACTATGCACTTACAGAGACATAGTTAGATAGATAGATAGATAGATAGATAGATAGATAGATACATAGATAGGAACAGAGAGGGGCAGAGATAGATAAAGAAAACTTCCAGTTGATGAATGCTCTTGCTTTCTTCAGGTGATTCTGGTTAAATGCAGGAAACTTATGTCATAATCGAACTAAACACTTCATTTAATCTATTAGGGGTTGACAGTTCTCATTTCATTAACCATG
>JAUZSX010050280.1:0-14045 GCA_034780655.1 Idiosepius hallami
AAGGATTTATATATTTATAAATAAATAAATTTTCATGTCATTTCAAAAAGTTAATTTTCTGTACTAATTATCGTGTCTATAATTATAATCACACGGCTATAATATTTTTCTTTCTTCTTTTGCGTCTTCGCGTCCCTGTCGGTATATAAGCCAAATTAATTTTGCTAAAGCGACTAATATTACTCATGGAACGCGCACGTCGACAGCTTCCGTTTCCGTTCGAGTCTGACACAGTTTCCTGTTCAGAAAGCCAGAGTAGAACCTTGGCAGGCGATCGGTGCGATCGCAGTCGAGATCGGCCGAGGTTTTCCGTAGATAGGTACTGTGATTGTTGATGTTGGGGGTCGTAGGGCTCCCTTTTGAGTAGGGCCGGTGAATCGGCCGCTGATGATTGCCAGTTGTCTGAAAGACTGTCTCTGTCCTCACTGATGGTTATCCTGGGATTGGCGCTCCTTGTGACCCTCTTCCTGACCGACAGTTCCTGCGTGGATCTCCAGTAGGGGTCGCTCCCTCGAAGAGCCGATTCGATCTCGCACGAACTTTCAGTCGCTGTGGATAATTTGGAAAGGTTCCGGTCTTTCCGTGACCTTTTCACCTTTCGCCTGACCTGAGGGGTCGTGTCGGAAAACGCCGCTTCTTCCTCGGTCAAGTGATTGATTAAGGGGAGATAAGTGTGGTGCTCCCTACGGGGGGATTCAATCGTTATGGTGCTAAATGGAATGTTGGGCTTGTCTCGCCGTGACGAAGAAGAAGGGGCTTGTTTCTGGCCCTTTTTACGAGGCATGGCCGGAGAGGGCGACTTTCGGCTTTGTTGCTGTTTTTGCTGCACACTGAGCAATTGTGAACCGGCAAACGTGGCCTTTGCTCGACTTCGAGATTTCGAGCGATCTTCCGAGCCTGATTTCGATAGACTCCGGGAGTTAATGGCCTGTTTGACACCCTTCGAGACTTCCTTTCGGGTCTTCTGTCTCTCTCCAGCCCCTTCTTCTATAAGGACGGTCTGTTTCAGTTTTTTCTTTTTGTGGGTGGATAATTCTTCGAGGGATTCTGTCACTTGTTTCGTGATTGATGTTACTAACGAGGAAATTTTTTCCACAACATTCTTTGCGATCTTTGGTACTTCAGGTTTTTCTTTCCGGGTGGGAGACTCGGGTGCCGTTTCGGCTGAAGACTCTGTAGAAGAACTTCTATTTTCTATTGTTACAAACTTAGTGGCAACCACACCAGAACTGGATGATGTCTTAGTCTTCTCTTTGGTATCGGCTCCCGGGCGTTTTTCTTTCTCCAGATCCTTGCTAGATTCTGTAGAATCGTTTTGTTTTTGTTTCTTCTTGGAGATCTTTGAGATTCCAGTCTTTGGTTTGCCAAAAGAAGCCGATTCTTGGTTTGGTCGGTGGAGACTTTCGTCGCTCGAAGAACCTTTGCTGCTCCGTTTCGGAGAACCATCCTCGGAGGTTGAAGAACTCTTTTTTGATATGAGTGAAGAAACTTTGGATAAGGCCTGACTGACCCGACTCTCAGAACCGACGCTGGTCCTGACCGTCGAAGAAGGCTTTTCTCTCGTTTTAGAAGCCGGTTCTTGGACCGGAAGTTTGACCGGAACGCCACCGGAAGAACTCTGAGATATTTTCGGAATTTTTTCCTTTTTAGATTTGATTCTTTTATAGAGTTTTTCTTTGGTAGAACTTGCGGTTCCAGGCCACGTTTGTTCTTGGAAATTTTGGTCCTTTTCTTCTGGTTCTTCTTTTGTTAGTTCCATGGTTTTTGGTAATTCTGCACCGACAGAATCTTTCATCGAACATTCTAGTTGATCAGCAGAATGTTTGTCTGACGGCGTTCTTACACCTTCTTCGGATTGTTCCTTGGACGTTTTTATCGTTTCTACTGAATCAGATCTACTAGAGAGAGTCTTGGATATTTTCTGAAAATTTTCCGAAGAATCTTTGGTAGAATTATCTAAGCTAATTCCTGCAAGTTCTTCAGTTTCTTCTGCGTTTGTCTCAGAGATTTCCATAGATTTGGTACCGATAGAAAAACTCTCAGGCGTTTGTAAGCGTTTCTTTGGGTGCCGAGAATCGTCTTTCTGCGATTCTGGAGAAGTTTTTATTTCAGGATCACTCTGTAAGAATTGTTCAATTCCTTGAGACAAAAGCGATTTGCTTCCATCGCCATAAGGGAATGGTGAGCGTCTCCTGGTTCTCCTTTCGGTCTTAGAATTCTTCATACTTTCGGTCTCTCGTCGAACCTCAAGACCACCAGAGACGTTTCTAGAATCTTCGTCCAAGACCGGAACCGGCTCCAAGACTCGGTGTCGGTTCTTTTCGTCAAGGAGGGTGGATGTTTCCAGAGAAAATTCCACGGAAGACGATCGCCCGTCGCGTTTTCTTTCCCTCTCAGATTTCTTCTTCTTCTTCTTCGTCTCTTTCGATTTGGCGTCCTGTCCGAGGAAATCGGACGGCAGGTGCGTCTCGGAACAATCCCGTGGGACAGCTCGCTCCGTCTCTGAAACGACTGAGCCGTTTTCCGACTGGTGAACGGAAATTTTTGTCGACATTCCGCTCGCAGAAGTCTCAGTTGGTTCCTGGTTTTCAGAAACCAAATATTTTTTGACTGGAGTTCTTTTCCCTTTTCGTTTTTTAACAATTCTTTCTCTGGCCTTCCCTTGTGGCAATGGCGATGATGAAGGCTTAAAAACGCCTCCTTCCCCTAGCGCTATGTCAGATGATCCCTCTATTACAAACTCGCCTTTCAGCTCCTCTTGAATCAATGCTTTGTCCGTACACACATCAATCTCAGACTCTAAGGGTAATAAGTTGTAAATCGACTCGTCCGTTCGATCAGCGTTCGTTTCCAAAGAGAATTCTTGCTGCAGTTCTTCGTCCGATGAAAAAGCTTCATCTTCGGAAGTGCAAGTTCCATCAGAAAGAAAACTTGATTCGTATTCTTCGCTTTTGGTAAATTTAATTCCAGGAACCAATTCATTTGTTTCAGAAACGGACCCAGAAGACTTTTCAGTTTCTTGGAGTCCTGAAGATGGTTCCAAAATTGGTGCTTCCAAAATTGGTGCTTCTACAGACTTGTCCGTTCTTTCTTCTACCGAAGAAGATTTTGGTGCTTCCTGTTTTTCTTTGGTTACGGATTTTTTTTGGTTCTTTTTGCGTTTCGAGTCTTTGCTTGGAGTAACGGAGGAACGCGTTCTCGAAGAATCGGAAGTTCTTAGAATTTCGGAACCTACCAATTCCTCCTTTGCCGGTCTTTGATCAGCGTCGCAAAACTGTAAAGAATGAGGAACGTCGATTTCTTTCGATTTCGACTTTGTGGAGCGCGAGCGTCTCCGCCGTTCGGTCTTTGACGATTCTTTCTCTCGTGGAGACCCTTTGACTCCTTTTGGGGTTCTTTGGTCCTTTTTTGAATCCACTTCTACAGCCCTGATCGACGTATCTTCTTTAACCGTAACAATGCCAGCTTCAGAAGCCGTGAGATCATCAGCCACACCTTGAATCACTGCCGAAAAACTGGGCTCGTCAGCCACAGCTCGAGTAGCATCCTTTTCGATGGATGCCACCTGTGTATCACATCTATCAACTGTAACGCTGCCTGAGGTAACATTATCTGATGTATATTTTCCAGATGTTTCGCCAACAGATGGGTCACTTACAGATGCTCCGGTATTAAATTTCAAACTTGCAGGTGTATCATCAGATACCCCGGCCACATCTGGTGGGGTGATGACCGTTTCTTTACCGGTGGACGTAACAACACCCTGTACTTCATCTACCAGGTTACTACTTATCTCATCGTTACAAACAGATTTAACTTGCGTTACAGTAACGTCATCTGAGCCAAAAGTCGTATCAGTCACTTGGTCAGTAACAGATGTGACGTCATTATCCAAAAGTGTAAAACCTGTAGCTCCTTCGCCAAAGAAAGTAACGCCAGTTAATGAAAACTGCTCTATGTCAAATGTAACGTTAGTAGTCTCTTCAGTGACAGATGTAACGTAATTAATTCCTTTATTTCGAATTGTAACGTCAGTGATCTCTTTTTGAGTAGATGTAACGCTAGGCATCTGTATTCCAGATGTAATACCATCGCACTTTCTTTGAGCAGATGTGAGATCTTTAGTTTCAACGTCGCTTTCTTTATCCTCTACTGTAACGTCAGTAACGTCTCTAATTGCTGATAAAACATCCACAGGCGTAACGCCAGTCACCGCAGCAACCATAGTAACGTCAGTAAGTGTAATATCAGTTTTATCAGATGTAACAATCTCAGTCTCCTTGACACTGATAGATGTAACGCCTGTTAAAAGTTTAGCAGGTGTTACATCATCGGGCGTAACGTGAGTCATTTCGTCATCAAGCTGAGTAATGTCATCAAGCTGAGCAACGTCGGCAGATGTAATGTCGGTAACAGATGTAACATCCGTCGTCTTTTCGTCCACAGATGTTACATCCGTTACTTTAGTCTCTTCCTCGGGAAGGCACGTTACCTCAGGCGCCTCTTCGTTCACAAAAGATCTGTGTTCTTCTTCCGGGAGGACTTCATTGCTTGGAGCACATTGATTGCTAGATCTAATCGCGCTGAGCTGAAGATCTCCAGGATGCATCAGCTCCATCTCGCTAGCTACCTGGGTATCAGAAGTGCCTTCTGGCGAGTGTTCGTCCTCCAGTGTCAGATCCATCACACCCGATGTATTGGAGAGCGTTGTTTCAGCAACACTTGTTTCTGTTTGTTCCTCATCATCAAGTGCAGCTGGAATCGAAGCGTCATCAATACCTCTCTCAAGGGCAAGGCGTGTATCTTCAGATGAGGCGTGACTGGTAGCGGTTGTCTTTTGTTGCAATTCACAAAGATAGACATCAGATGATCCCGTGTTATCAATTTCTGCTTCAGATAACTTTATTCCGTAATTTACATTCTCGTCTGCGTTTTGTTGGCATAAATCAAGTTCTGACGTTTCTAGCAAAGCTTGATCTGAGACAGGAACATCGAGTTGATCCACAAAAGAATTTAAACTTGGTTCAACTTCTGTTTCACCTCGATTTGATCCAGGGTAGACATTTTCCTCTGCGTTTTCTTTAGCTGATTCAAGATCAATAGATAATGGATCAACTTCATCTGCAATTGAAAATTTAACTTGATCAGTATTAGAAATAGCACATGGTTCGACCTCAGTTTCAACAAGGCTTTTAACCTCACTTAAGTCCCCTTCTTGAACATCATAGTCTGGTTCAAGGTCAGTTGTTAACAGGAGATCAAGATTTGATTCGGGTAATTGACTTTGATCCACAAATATAGCTTCACTCAGCTCAACCAGGGGTTCGTCTAATTCTTTTTCTTGGCTGGGTCTCTCATCTGGACTTGGGATTTCAACTTGATCGATGTTAGATATAGCACTAGGTTCAACTTTAGTTTTAATACCTGTCTCACCTGTCAGATGTGTAACTTCAAGTGCGGTGGAACTGGTAGCAGTAGTGTTTTGCTGTATCTCGGAAAGATGGGGCTCTGATAATCCCACGATAGTCTTTGAACCGTGCTGAACACTCCCCGCCTGGCGTTCCACTGAGCCCTGTTTGTTGGCGCTCTCGTTGTCTGAATCGCTGATCAATGATTCCCGGAAGTGAGGAGAATGGATTGATTCGTCGCTGTCACCGTACAAAAATGGCGACCGCTTCTTCTTCTTCTTTTTCTTTACTTTTTCCTCTCCCGATTTTTCCGTGGGTAAAAGGCTTGAGAATGTTTCACTATTGTCGACAGCATCCGTCTTCGGAGGAATATCAAATTGGTCGGTGACAAAAGAAGCCGATTCGGGTTTTCCAGTTAGATTAAATTCCCTTTCATCAGCGACAAACTGGCTCGGTTCATCTTGGATTCCCAAATCTATTGCTGATGAATCAATATCTGAACTCCAAGAATCAGCTTCTTGATGTTCATTTGAGAGCTGATCGTTTTGAGCCCGAATTTGAGCCGGAAATAGAGCGGATAATTGAACTGTAGTTTGATCGAGATTTAGCCCGGGAGTCTGATCAGGGGTTTGAGTCGGAGTTTGAGCCGGAGTTTGACTAGGAGTTTGATCGGGGGGTTGAGCTGGAGTTTGGACGAAATTTTGAATAGGAGTCTGATCAGGGGTTTGAACGAGAGTTTGACCAGGAGTTTGACCAGGAGTCTGATCGGGGGCTTGAGCTGGAGTTTGACCGGAATTTTGACTGGGAGTCTGATCAGGGGTTTGAGTCGGAGTTTGAGCCGGAGTTTGATCAAAATAAGCAAATGAAGTATCTTCGAGTTTTGGATCAGTGACTTCCATTTGATTCACAGACGTTTCTTGGTAATAATCTTCAGTAGATTCTTCAACTGACCATTCCTCTGAGACTGATACACTAAGATTAGATTTTAATGAAAACGTCTCAGTTTCCTGTAAAACTAGTTTATCAAATTCCGGTTCAAATCTTTCAAGATTTTGATCTTGACAGAATTTTTCTGTTACATTATCCAGTGATTCTTGAAATGACACATCTTCAATCTGCCTTAAAACAACTCCATCATTAACGTTCAGGTTTACTTTTCCTTCTTCAGAGTCAAGCAGTTGATCCGTAACATCTTCTGAGCCATTATCGACAATTGAAAGATCAGTTTGATCCACTAGAGTAATTTCGTGTGACTCAATTTCTGCTTCAGATAACTTTATTCCGTAATTTACATTCTCGTCTGCGTTTTGTTGGCATAAATCAAGTTCTGACGTTTCTAGCAAAGCTTGATCTGAGACAGGAACATCGAGTTGATCCACAAAAGAATTTAAACTTGGTTCAACTTCTGTTTCACCTCGATTTGATCCAGGGTAGACATTTTCCTCTGCGTTTTCTTTAGCTGATTCAAGATCAATAAACAATGGATCAACTTCATTTGAAACTGAGCATTCAACTTGATCGGTGTTAGAAATAGCACAAGGTTCGACCTCAGTTTTGGCAAGGCTTTTAACCTCACTTAAGCCTCCTTCTTGAACATTATAGTCTGGCTCAAGGTCAGTTGTTAACAGGAGATCAGGATTTGATTCAGGTAATTGACTTTGATCCACAAATGTAGCTTCATTCAGCTCAACCTGGGTTTCGTCTAATTCTTTTTCTTGACTGACTGTCTCATCTGGATTTACTCGGATTGAATCAAATTTAGATGTGTCATAAATAGCTTGATCTGAAACAGGTAGATCAACTTGATCCACGAGTGAATCTTCATTTGGCTCAACTTTAGTTTGAGCTAAATCTGATCCTAGATAAACAGATTCTTTTGTATTTTCTTTGATTGATTCTAGATCATCTGTGATGTCATGAGCTTCGTCTAAATCAAAAGGACAAATTTGATCCACGTCAGAAATTGAATTGGGTTCTATATCGGTTTGAGCCAGTTTAGGGACATCGGTAATATTTCCTTGTTGAATATCGTAGTCTGGTTCAAGGTCAGTAGTTAATGAGAGATTAGGATTTGGTTCAAGGAAGTGACTTTCATCCACAAAACTCATTTCCGGTTGTTCGAATTTTGTTTGATTTAATTTTTTCAAATCAACTTCCGCCACTTCCGCTAGTTTTGATTCGTTCTCAAGAATTTCAACTCTGTGAAATTCTAAGTCTTCCGGTTTTACTTCATTGTAATTTAAGACTTTGGTTATTTCTTGTTCTGGGGAATTGTCTTTGCTTTTATCTCCAGGAATTTCCTCAGAACTTTTTTCCTTAATAAACGGTTCTTCTGTTCCGGTGCCGTTGTAACTCGTGGCCTCTGTACAATCTCTAAAAGACATCAGAGCCTCATTATCGAGAGCGAAGAATTTAGGCTTCTTTTTCTTTTTCTTCTTTTTCTTTCCCTTGTCGAAAACGGCCGATAAATCGTCCTCAAATTCTTCAGATTCCTTCATTGAAGAAGACGACATGACGTCACTTGCAGACTTCTCTTCCATTTCGGACAATATATCCCTCTTTGGTTCCAATTCAACTGTTGGGATCAGGACATTAGTTTGGTCTTCGGAGTCTCTAGAAACCATCGAGTCCGAACTCGTAACTGTTTTCAGTCCGCCACGAGCGTCTGTTTCTTCTCGGTTTTCGTCCATACCCTGATCGCCGATTCTGTAAGCGAAGTTGTCCGGGAGCGGAACACAACTTCCGTTTGTAAGACTTTTCCGACTCTGACGACAATATTCCGATATCGATTTCTCAATTTCCTGGGGAAGGTCATCCAAGGAAAATCCGTCTTTGTTGTCTGTCTCTCCTGGAGCGGATTCACTCTGGAGCTCTTTAGAACCTTCAACGTCTGGATGCAATTCTGTAACCAAAGATTTTTGGTAGAGTAGCTCATCTAGGTCGACTGACGAAGCACCGGCACCGAAGCTTAATTCGGAGAAGCAGTCTAGTTGAGAATTAGGAGAGAGTTTCAGGTCCCCAAAATCTTCAATATTCAAATCGTGCGATTCTACAAGGATTTTCAGCTCGTCTGTACTTGACACCATGTGTTGTTCGCCGAATAAACTAACTTTTACAACGGGTTTGTTATCCTTGATTTGACCCTCTTCCAGATTTTCAGCAAGTTCTTTCCCTTCGGTATCAACCCTTGTGGGCATTTCTGAGACAGATTTGGGGTCATGGTTGGGGGCTTCTAAACTGGAATCAGTCGGTTCTTTAGCAACCGAGAGAGACGGCTCTAAAAGTGTATCCGGAGTTGCTCTAGAGTGATCCTTGATACTTGTCTCAAAGCTTGGGTCATGAACTAGATCAACATTTGGTTCAGAGGTTGATTCAATATTGGGCTCACATAGTGACTTAACATCAGGTTCATTGCGTGGTTCAACACCTGACTCAGAGAGGAATTCGACATTAGGCTCAACCTCTGGTTTATTACGTGGTTCAATACCTTGATCAGGGATTGATTCAACGGTCGCCTCGCAGACTGGTTGATCATCTAAGTTTTTGGATGGCTCAACACTCGGCTCAAATCCAGGCTTAATTTCTGTCCTGAAGACTTGATCTGATTCTCCTTGATCCGTCACTTGAACTTCTTTGTAATCTATTTTCGTATCGAATTCCCGGCTCAAATCTCCAATAGTATATTCTCCATAAGAACGGTTAAACACTGACGGATCAGAAACGAAACCTGTTTGGTCACTGACGTAGCTCTGCGAGAGTTCTCGTGAGAGCTCAGCGCTATCGACAGATAGAAGTGAAGAAAGCTCCATGGCCAATCGTTCGGAAGTCTCAACCATTTCGCAAGAATCCGGTTTGAGTTTTTCTTCGGCCGTCGTGTAGCCCTCACTCTCAGTGCTCGACGATCGTTCCAGGCTCACCTGTTCTTTGGGTTCCTCTCCCGGTTTTAGAATGTCCGAGTTGAGTAGCGTCTCCGAATACGTGGATAGCATTGTCTTTTCGGGTTCGCTCTTGGCATCGTAGAAGATTTCTGCAGGGGACTGAAGGTCCATTAATCCAAGATGGCAGCCGTTTGATCCGTAGCGGAACGAGTCGTTGTATATGGCTGTCTTTGAATAGTGCGACACAGAAGCCTCTTGGGTGATCTTTCGGAGAAGGTCTTCGATCTGCTCTTCGGTGAAGTACGACATTTTATCCTTAAAGTCTGGATCATGATCAGTGGCGAAGTCAATAACAATCGGCTTTTTGATTCCGCTTGTTCTGGCTTCGCCCTCAATTTGATCCCCGGAGAGAATTATAGTGGTTTTCTCTTGAATCGAAGATTTCCTACTCGCCGGTTCGGGCAAGCCTGGGCGAGTGTCAGAGGCGCTGTCGTCGGAGCTGGGAACTCCAAGCGAACTTTCCGGTATTTGTTTGGTAGGATCATCCTTTAAATCGGCATCGATCTTAAATCCGGTATCAATCTTAAATCCGGTATCGATCTTAAAATCGGCATCTATCTTAAATCCGACATCAGCATGAGCGATATCGGTAAGGGATAACAGACGACGTCTGTTCATAGCCATATTAAGTTCTGTAGAATATTTTTCGCGGTCTTTTGGTATCACGAAGACATTGTGGAAATGTTTCTTGTCGTAGTCAGACACGTAGGTGTGGAGGGTGCAACGGAACTTAGACTTGCACGTCCCCTGGGAGTCTTTAGGACATGGAATTCCCGTCAGCAATTCACTCTGTGTTTCAATGGGGAACCCAGCTTCACTGACCCTTCGGCGTCTGTCGGTCAGGACCCCCCTTTCCTTCTGAAAAGGCTCTAGGTCTGAATTGGGATCAAAGCAAGTCCGGCTCATCTTCTTCCAAAACTCGGCATTCAATGACTCCTCAAAGCTTGGGATGTTGACGAACAGAGCGTTCGAATAGTTCCTGTAGGGGGACTTCTTGCGCCACCTTCTAGCGATGCGGTCCCCGGGAGAGAGTCGTTTCTTCTTGGCCTTTACCGTCTTGGGGTCCGGGAAGATTTCCCAGGGAGCTCTGTACTTGTCGGTTGGGCTCTCTGGCAGGCTAACCTCCAGTACGCTGGTGAACCGCTGCGTCTCGCATTCGTTGGGGCCCTCGTTACTGCTCACCTGCCCCCCGACGGGGAGCTCTTCGTCAGCCGGAAGTTCAACCATTAGAACATTCGCGAATATCTCATCATTTTCGAGCTCGGTTGCTGTGTAGCCCATCTCGTCCAGGGTTTGGCCGGGGACCCTTTCGGGTGTTTCACGGATTGGGACAGGAGTGGAAGCTCTTGAGTGACCATCGAGTGACTCGTTGTTTGAGTCCGTGGTTTCCGGGGTGACTAGTGTGGCCAGAGTATCAAGGGTGACCGGAACGTTTGGAGTTGTCCCGGCGTTTGGGGTGTCTTCAGTGGCCAGGGTATCAAGGGCATTAATTTCGGTGGTTGGTGCATTTGAAATGTCCCCGATGGGTGGAGGGGCCTCAGTTGTCTGGGTTTTCGAGGTGGATTCCGTGTCCGGCGTAGCTGGGGTGGCCTCAGTGGTCGGGATATCCGGTGTGGATTCCGTGTCCGGCGTAGCTGGGGTGGCCTCAGTTGTCAGGGTTTCCGGGGTGGATTCTGCGATGGATTTTGGGGCGTTTTCCGTGTCCGGCGTAGCTAGGGTGGCCTCAGTGGTCGGGATATCCAGGGTGGATTCTGGGATGGATTTCGGGGTGGATTCTGTGTCTGGCGTAGCTGGGGTGGCCTCGGTTGATGTTAAGTTCTCCGATGAACTAGACTTCGATTTAACCGTATCTTTGCCCATTCTCTCAATGAAATACAAAGTTTCTAGTTTAAGCATTAGCTGAGTATCGGGAATCTCCTCTGCGTAATTGGAATACAGAGTGGCGATGTTTTGGAGCGTCTCCCCCATCCGCTGGCTGACGTGAAGGTTGCAGCCCTTCAATTCCGGGTCTTCAAGGAGGACCACCATTTCGTCAGAGTATGTCTCCTGCTGGGGTAACACTTCAGCGAACCTTTCGCTTTCAGTGACCTCAGTACCGGATACGCTCTGCCCCTGCGGAGCGCCGTGGCTCGCGATGGGCTTTTCGGTTGTAGGATCGGTCGAGTTTAAAAGGCCGTGAATCAGTTCTGTGATCTGCTGGGAGATCTTGGAGCTTTCGGCTTTGATGTCTTGCTCCGACAGTTTGCGAGGCTCGGTAGATTTTGTTCCTTCGGTTGCCATAGCAACGATTTCGTTCAGAAGCGCCGACATTTCTTCTTCCATGAATTTTTTTCGCGTTGATGGTTCGGCTTCGAGGGTAGACGCTGGTGCGTCTCCTCCTACATCACAATCAACAATGGGATCCGGATCCCGGTCCTGATCCTTCTTGCTAATAATCTCATCTTTAGTCTTTTCACTGTCGCTATCTTTTGAGACATGCTCGTCACCGGACAGGTTGTCCTGAGGATCAATGGAATCCAGCTTCAGGTCCGGATCCTTTTTGCTAATATTCTCATCTTGAATCTCCACACTGTCGCTGTCTTTCGAGATATGCTCGTCCCCAGAGAGGGTGTCCCGAGCGTCAATGTATTCATATTCGTCTTCGGAAACACCCGGGGTGCTTATGTCTCCAGGGGTGGCAGTAAACAGGGTTCCTGTTCCAGAACTCACCCATGATTCTAAACTACTTGAGAAGAATTTTGGCTTGGAATGGTAAGAGGCACTTCGCGATTCTTGTGGCAGGAACTGCGCGATTTTCTCTCTTAGCTCCCAGCTAAATTCTTCACGTCGATCAACGCCATAGAGAGTGTCATCTTCTGCCATTTCCGAAGACATAACCCTGTTCCGCTCATCCCAATCATCATTGTCTTCGTCTAGTGTTGTAAAATACATACCCCAAACTTCCCTATCGTCTGTGTTGACGGCTTTGGAAACTGAAGACGTCTCGGTGCCAATTACATCTTCGTCGTCTTCATTGGTTAATTCGTTCTCAAAAGACCCAAGACTTTGGCGTTTCGACGAAGGACGATCATCAGTTTCCAAAGGTTCTGACACGGTACCCCCATCATATAAAGAAAGGGTTCCAGTAGACCAAGATTCCAAAGATATTGATCCATTTTCTTCATCAAAAGAATCAGACTTTGTTTCTTTCCAATTGCCTTGGAATGTTTTTCCTGCAACAGGAACTTCCTCTCCAAGACTTATATTCTTTGATCTCTCCCCTTCTAACCATTCGTCTTCTTCCAAGGTAGAATATTCCAAATCTTCATCCTTTTGTTTAATTTCTACCGTCTTTTCAATAATTGATGGTTTTACCAAAATTTGGTCATCTGTCTCTTGGAATTCCTGTTCCTCTTCAAGAGGATCGGAGACTGTCTCTTTCCAATCTTTGGAAATTTCTTTAGAAATTAATTCTTTATTATAAGGAATTTTTGGTCTTTCGCCTTCCAACCATTCGTCTTCTTCTAAACCAGAATATTCTACAGATTCCAAATTCACTCCGGAATCGGTAATAGGTTCTGATTTGACGATACCAAAATATTCAGTGACTGGAGAATAAATAGAAAACCAATCTCCTAAATCCTCTTCAAGAGAATCAGACTTTGTTTCTTTCCAATTCTCTTGGAATGTCTTTCCTGCAACAAGAATTTCTTCTCCAAGACTTTTGCTTCTTGTTCTTTCCCCTTCCTCCCATTCGTCTTCGATTAATGACGAATCGACTAAAGCTGGCATTCTTGGAATTACAACTTGTTTTTTATCGCCAGTTTCTTCAGTGCCAGTTTCCACGGTGCTAGTTTCCACGGTGCCAGTTTCCACGGTTCCATTTTCTACGATGCCAGTTTCCAAGGTGCCAGTTTCCACGGTGTAGGTGTCCCTGGTGCCAGTTTCCACGATGCCAGTTTCTACGGTGTAGGTGTCCACAGTGCCAGTTTCCACGGTGTAGGTGTCCCTGGTGCCAGTGGAATTGCCGACCAAAATTTGATTATTAGAATCTTTAAAATCCTTCTCCGCTCTAAGAGGATCCGATAATCTATCTTTCCAGTCTTTTAAGGAATTTTCTTGAGGAGATGATTTTTCATTCCGTTCAAGAATCGGTCTTTCGGCCATCTCCCATTCATCATTTTCTAAACAAGGATCGTCTGAAAGTTCCTTATTTTTATCCAGAATTGGCTCCGTATCAACGACGCCAAAATATTCTTCGACTGGAGAATAGAAAGAAAACCAGGCAATTTTTTCCTCTTCAAGAGAATCGGATTTGGTATGCTTCCAACCATCTTGGAATGTCTTTCCTGCAACAGAAACTATTTCTCCAAGATTTTTAGTTTTTGTTCTTTCCCCTTCTAACCATTCGTCTTCTTCCAAAGTAGAATATTCTAAGTCTTCATCTTTTTGTTTAATTTCCACCGTCTTTTCAATAATTGATGGTTTTACCAAAATTTGGTTATCTGTCTCTTTGAATTCCTGTTCCTCTTCAAGAGGATCGGAGACTGTCTCTTTCCAATCTTTGGAAATTTCTTTAGTGATTAATTCCTTATTGTCTAGAATTTTTGGTCTTTCACCTTCCAACCATTCATCTTTTTCTAAATTCGAATAATTCTTAGAATTTGACAATTCTTCATTTTCTGGAAGTGATTCTGTATCTACCATTTCGGTCTCATCA
>JAUZSX010050386.1:0-20003 GCA_034780655.1 Idiosepius hallami
TACATACATACATATATATATATAGTACTTCCTAATCCTTGGGATAAGGCTTGATAGTTTTTAGATTTATTTGTTGTACTCTAGTCCTGACTGGCTGAAATGCTGTGAAAGTAGCAATGATAAGGATGAGAACAGTAGTAAAAAAAAAATAGATCTACAACAAAATTGTATATTTTTATTTTGGGCATGTATGAAATTTTGAATAAATATTTATACTAGCAGATATACCCGACATTTCTTTGATAATCCTTTTATACTCATTTTAAATAATCATCTGTGGGGTGAGATTGCTTATATTTACAGTTAGAGTCCTTGATATCAGTGAGAGCATGTATAGTATAGTAGATAAGCATAGACACAGAGTTAACAGCCTTTGTTGTCTGTCCATTTCTCAACTGCACGATCATCTGATGAAAAAACAGTGATTTGTATGAATAGCACATCTCAAATCTATATTTATTCTTACTACAATTATTTCTTATAATAAGGCTATAATAATCTGATTTCTTTCTAATTATCAAAATTCATCAATTAAAATTCAATTCCATAATCTACAACATATTTCATCTGCATAATTAATATCATATTGTGAAGATTTTTTTAAATTTCCATATAAAATATTTTTATTTAATATTGGTCACCCATTTTGGCCCAAACTAGAATGAATGTTTTTTAACACAGGGAATTCGACAAAAATTTTAAAATAATAATAATAATAATTACAACAAACAACTTTGAAAAAATGATCAATCCAACAATATTGAGATGATAAAAGATTAACTTACCAAATATAAAATTTATCCAAAAATATTTTCCCCCAATCTGTCGTCTGTAAATAAAAATAGAAATATTACAACAACACACAAAGAAAACAAATGTATTTAGCCAAACAATAGAAGTATAAGAGTAATCGATAAAGTAACTTATTTCAAAGAATAATAATAATAATCAAGATAGATCTAAGGAGGAGGAGGAGGAGAAATTCAGCTTAAATATTTTTACTTGTAAGATTAAAAGGATTGCCTCAGATAGAAGCAAATAATCTTGAATGATTAATGCTTGTAAAAATACATTAGGTCTTGCTAGCTATATGTTGATTAATAGAATTAAATCTATATTTAATGATAATCAAATCAGAGCTAATCCAGTTAATAGAGTGAATAAAGATATTAAAAGCTACCTAGCCAGGGATGATAGTCTGATGCTAGTGAATGGACTTCAAATTCAATAGAAATATGAAAAAAAAGATCTTTTTGTATTGTTGGCTTGCCTTTCTCATGATTCTTTTGTTTGATTTTGTAACTGGTTTTTATAACGAGTCATTTTTATAAATAAAAATCAGACAAAAGATTAAAAAGAAGTGAAAAAAAAAATTTACTAAATTCATTCATTGAGAATTTTTCTTATTATAGGAAATTCAGAAATGACATAAGACTTTTGATAGATTTTGTCATATTAAAACTATCAAATTGTTAGTAATAATGATAATAATAATGATAACAAATGAAGCATACATGGTCCCCTATGAGTGTACAGTTAATGGAGCATAAAAAAAAGGAGCCATAATGATATTTTGGACAGAAACTTAAAATAGCCCCCAAAAGGGATGTTTTCAGCCCAAAAAAAGCCCTGGAGGATGCAAACCAGAATTTTGTCATGTTCAGAAATACTGAATTTACATTTGGGACAATTCCCTCTCCATTTTGGCCAAGTTTCAGAAAAATCTAATGGATGGATTAAAAGTTATGGGGTCAAAAAGTGTCATTTTTGGACATTTTGGGGTTTCAAATTTTGTTACTATGCACATACAACTTGTGGCAAAATTTTCAGAAAAAAAGTAATGGACAGTTATCTTACAATAGATGCACAGGTGGACACACACCACTGAAAATGGTTTCTCTCTGATAAATTGGGCACCAAAAATAGCAATAATGATGATGATAATGATACTAATAATTATGATAAAAATAGATGACAATAAGCAGATTTATATTCTTCTAAAAAACCTGATTTCTAAAAATTGATTAAGAATTTTCTGAAAGCAGGTAAAAAAAATTGAAAAAAAAAATGGAATATTAATTTTAGATAATTTTTTGCTTTTAAGTAAAAATAAATCAATTCAAAATTTTTAAATAGAATTTAAATTGATTTTTTAAAATGATTTTTTTTAATCTAATGGTCAGATTCCCAAGATTTAAGTTATCTCATCTAAGTGAAGGGAACAACTGAATACTACAGGCCCAGGTTTATAATGAGCATAAAAATGTCCTTCTGCCAAATGTAATTAATACTTAAATAAGTATATCAATGGCCTATAACATTAGGCAAAATGATTAACAATACTAAATTATATAAAGAAAGAAGTGGTTACTTTCAAAGATGAATTCCATTGGAATTGTTAGCCAAGAAACAGAACTTTGATTTGTGATAAAAGTGAGTGATAGAGACTGTCCTTTATTGATCTATCACTGATATATCAATAAAGGACAGTCCCCACAAGAATAGCACAATTTGATTTTTTTTTTTAAATTAAGTCAACTTTCATAGAAAAAGTAAATTTTGGAATTACAAAAAAAAAAACAAAAAAAAACACAGATCAAAATGAGAACAAAAGGAGAATGAAAGCACCTCTTAAGTAAGGCCTGGCAGTACTTTTAGTAAGATATAACAATGTATTGTTTATGGTTCATGAATTTCAATGATATTGAAGAACATAAATACAACTTTAAATATAGATTTGTTTTTAATGTTTAAATGTCTTTTTTTACAATGAATATTCAGAATCTGGCAGAGGAATGAGTAATAAAGACAACCAATAACAGAATGGTCACCCAGGCATGTCAGCTGGTGGATAAACCGCATCATGGGCCGCCGGCGCCGCTCTAATGCCGTTTTAAAGCACAGCACCAGTAATCCGAGTCCGCCCCTGACAGTGATGACACAATAATCACTGACGAAAGATTGTGATTATTGTTCAGTTTAAATTCCTCATTTTGAATTTTGGAAATTGTTTTGTTTTTTTTTTTTTAGAATGAGAGGAAGAAAAAAACATACGTAGAATTGAAATGTTAAATAAATTAATCAGGTTTTGATAATTAAAAAAAAAGTCAAAAAACATAAAATTTAATTCAAAAGATGTTTTTTTTTTTTGCTTTTATTTATGTTTGTGAGGGGAAGGGGGTTTAATTAAATCATTAAATTAAATAAACACTCAAGGCAAGGAGTAAGTAAGGTTGCCGAACTGCCGCTCCCTTAATCTTAGATGCAGCCTAAAATCCGTAATGCCTCAGCCCTAAGGCTCACCAATTATCACCTTCAATCCTTGTGTTGTCATTTATTGTGGGAGTGTGCGGTAGGTGATAGTAGGGGTGGCTGTCTGCGGTCTCGTCCCCCCGGTGCGGTCGGTGCTGACTGCACTGCTGCCACTGCAGTAAATGCATGCAGCAGCAAGGTTACTCACTCATTTAAATTCATGATGAAGAATTATACACAATACTAATACTATTACTTATGTTTTCTCTCTCTTTTTTTCTCTCTATTTCTACTTGCTTTTTAATTCACGTTTTAATTGTATCAATGTGACGACACGTGCTTCTTCTTCTTCTCTTCTTTTACCGTCAGAAAAATAGAAAGAAAAAAGCAATGAATAAAAAGAAAATAAGAAGCGCAGAAACCGGCGACAGTCATTTCATTTACTTTCATTTCAATATAAAAACGAAAACTAATCATTAGATTTTCTTTTTCTCTGATTTGAAAAAAGAGAAGGAGAAAGCATTTTTTAAAAAATGAAAATAGAAAAATACAAATTTATTGAGAAATGAAAAAAAGGCCAGTTTTTCCATTTCATTTTTTGCGGATTTTGATTGAAAATATCGGCTTTTTCAAAATTTGATATTTTGCGTTTTTCAATGAAAGAAGGAAAGACAATTTCTTCCTTCATTCCTTTCTTGTTAAAAACAGAAACCGTCAAACGGACGGGACTGACCGACTGGATTGACCATGGATGGCGATTAGGGTTAGAAAATTGATTGATTCATTAGTTTTTACGTCATTTCATATCTCTCTCTCTCTCTCTCTCTCTCTCTGATTGTTAAAGTGAAAGAAGAAAAAGAAGAAGAGATGCTGGAGGGGGAAGGGCAAGAAGCAGCATCCCTATTTTTATGGGTGGAGGTCAAGCAAGAGAGTTAGGGTTAATTTCGGGCGGAGTTGTTGACTTTTCTTACACAAAACAGAACAGACAGAACCCCCTCATAAAGGAGGGTAGGGTTGATCGGGGGTCATAGTTGTTTGTTGTTGTTTTTTGTTCATTAGGATTGAGTAAGGTGAGGTAGTGTGGCTGTGGCTTAGTCTTTACGGTTCAAAACACAACAAGAAAAAAGATCCTCGTTCTTAATTCGTAACCACGATGATGACGACCAGCAGAGCACAAGAGAGCACAAATTTGAAAATCATTTTTTTTTATTCTAACAGAAATTAATGAAAAATCTTGGCCGATAAATAAAGGTTTTATTTTTTTAACTGTTTTTTTTATCATCTAAACGAGGAGAAAAAATGCAATGACATAAAAAAAAAGAAATTCTGGTGTTTGTAAGAAGAAGCACTTGCTGCCCTTTTTTAAGAGAGGAGGAGGGGTTTCTTTGAATCTTTTTTTGTTTATAAAACAAAAACTTAAAATAATAAAATATTTTATGATTAAATCAAATCGTTTAAGTTTCATTTTGATAAACAAATTTTAAAATATTCAAAAATTATTATCCAATTTTATTCTAAATATAATTATGATAGAAACAAAACATGTATTTTTATTTCTTTTTCTCAATTCAAAAAAGAAAAAAAATGTTATTTTCAGAATTTTTACCTAAATTTTTGATTGCATAAAAAAATCAACGATTTTGATTTAATTTAAAAATCTTTCTTTTGTTTTGACATGTTTTTTGTAACTTTAAATTCCAAACACAACATGAAAATAATTCCAGTTTAAATCTTATTTTGTCGTCGTTTTTTTTTCTTTAGAAGAAAACAAAAGGATTTTAAAAATTGAGAAAATGTTTTTATATTTAAAAAAATATTTTGAAAAACAATAACGAAACTAAAAAAATGTTTTTGTCAAAATTTTAAAGAATTTTATGAAAAATCTTTTTATTTTTTACTTTTTTTTTTCAAATAAAAAAATATTTTTATAACAAAAACAAAAAGTAAAATAATTTCTTTGAAAATAATTGTTTTTTTAATTCATTTTTCGTTTGTTTCATCGGAAAGAAATAAACAAATATTTGTAGTTAAGGAAAATTTAAAGGAAACTAAACTCAATTAGATTAATAAGGAAATGCTTCGTTTTTTGCTTTCGTTTTTTGTTTTCTAAAATCCTAAAAATAAAATTAATAAAAAAAATAAGGAAAAAAATTTTTTGTTTTGAAGGAAAAATGATTTTTTTTTTGGTTTCAATATTTTTGCTAAAACAAAAAAATGAAAAAAAGACTGAATTCGTTTTGAACGGAATTATTTGAAGTATAAAATGTTGAATGTCGACAAACCTTGATTGAATGAGAAACCAGAAACAAAAATCGGTAGAAATAGAAATAATAATTTTTTGGGCTTTTCTTTTTTTTTTTTTCCTAATTTCTTCTTGTTTCGTTCGTCCGGGTAAGAATTGAAAATAAAAAAACTATAAATGAAATCAAGTGAAAGAAAATCTGTTGCTGGCCGAAGCGTTCTACCTGCCAACCGAAACAATTTCTCATAGCAACGTTAGTAACGTTCTATCAAATAGCCGATGCCCATGCTCTTCAGTGTTTTGTTCTTTCTTCTTCCATAATTCTATCTGTCTATCTCTATCTTTTTTTCTATCTCTCTATGTCCCTCTCTCTCTCTGTCTTTCTATCTCTCTACTCTCTCTCTCTGTCTTTGTATCTCTCTCTCTCTCTCCGTCTCAGTTGTTGTTCCTCTTTTCTTTTATAATCAAATTTATATTCTTTCCGTTCTTTCTTTATTCATTCCCTCGTTTCTTTATTTTTTCCTTCCTCCCTCTCTACACAATAATCAGCCTTCCTTTCCTTCCTTCTTCTTCCCTTCCTTTCTCCCCCTTCCTACACAATCAGCCTTATCTTCCTTCTTTTCTTTATTCCTTCATTTTCTACAATCATAAAAGGTCATCACTGACTTTAATTGATTTTTACCGTCAATTTTTGTACTTAAAAACAAATTAGAACAAAAAAACCAAAGTCAATTTAATTATTTCAGTGAAATAAAGTTGATTTAAAGTTTCTATTTTGTTTTTATTGAAATTTAAACTTTGTTTAAAAATTGATTTTCCATGAAAATTCTTCAATTTGGCAAAATTTCGCTATTTTTTTTTCTTTGTACCTTTCAGTTTAAGGAGAACTGAGAAGAATTTTTTTTTTTTACTTTCAGTGGAGCCAAATGGAAAATGTTTTACTCTTTTTCTTTCCTTTCTTGTTGGGCTGGGTTGGTGTGTGTGGCCACATTTATGATTACTTATTAACTTGTTTTCTTTTTCCTCGTTAATCAATTAACGAACATCTAATGTTAATGAGTAGTAATTTATTCGATTGATTATTATTTTCATGGCAATTGTTCATTATATAGACCTAAATAAAGTTAGTACATAACTGAATTTCGAAATAATCCTATATTTTTAATGAATTATTATAATATAATTTGATATTATATGATGATATTATAATCAATAAATTGTTTTCAATTAAGTAATCAATAAAATATTATAATAGGAAAGAAAATAGATTTTAAAGAATTTTAGATTCCAAAATTTATCATTGACTTTTATTTCTTTGAACTTTTAAGCCATTATTTGACAATTAGGTTTATCTGAATTATTCAAACTTTAATGTGGTATGGGATGCTGTAATTGTATTTAGATTATAATAGAAATTGATGAAAATCATAAATTAATTTAGCTGAGCAGTCAACCTCTCTTATCCTTGAATAATTATTTAATGTCATTCATGTCAAAAATGGATTAAAACTGGCTGTTAATGTGGGTTCATTAAAAAAAAGAAATGATATATATGATATTTATATCTGCTGATGCAACATGAAAAGAAAACACAATTTTATTATAAGCATTTATTTTTTCTAAATAGAAACTTAAAAGAAGAAATAAGTATTAAATTTAAGTTTGTTACATACAAATAAAAAAAATAGTATTCCATTTTTTAAAGGAAGATTTAAAATATTCTAATCATAAAGATTGAGAAAGATTAGTCAGTTTATAATAGATTACAGGTTAATTACTAGTTGTCCCTTGAGAAAAGCATTCAAGTCATTAATAAATGTTTATAATCAATATTTTTACTCATTCCAAGTCAGTATAATTTGTATGAGACTTAACAATAAATGATTAAAAAAACATTTGGATCAGAATGTTAATTGTGATGAAATGCAAGTCAATAAATTTGAATGGAAAGATGCTCAATAAGTAAATAATCGACCTTTGGAATCATAAAACTTGATTTTAAATATAATTAAGTCCATTAGATTAACAGGAAGGTTAAAAACCCATGGGAGAGATATAAACTTCCTTCTGAGTCCTCTGTGATTTAAATATTCCAATCACTCTTCTATTAATCATTTGCTAAAAAGTTCAAGAAACCAACCAATATTTTATGAGTGTATTTAAGCCTAATGTAAAGCTAATGTTACGACATAATCAAGAAAATTTAGTTCTTATTTTTTCAAATCAATATGAACTCATGTAGTAAAGATAATAAAATTTTTGTAAATTTGTTCTTTAACTTTGAGGTGTAGATAATCTATCAGATATTTTAAGCTCTGCTTGTCTATCTATCCAAAGATACAATTAGAAACAACAATAAACCAAGATTAAATAAAAAAATTTTCTGAAGTAGAATTCTAATAATCTTTTACATTTAACATTAGAGGACTCTCTGGTTATATTTTAGGTGTCTATGTTCACATTCAACTTTAATATACAGAAAAAAGTATAGTACATACATACATATCTAACAAGTTTATTTATTAAATAGAGAAAAGCAGAAACTTGGAATTAGTTATTTTAAAAACAAATTAATCTGGAGATTTTAAAACCCAAAGAAAAATAAAACAACAATAAAAACAAGATAACAAACAAAGGTGAGAACAACAACAAAAATAGAAAATAAAGACTATAAAACAAATAAAAATATAATTAAATAATAAAATTAAATTGAAATAAAAATGGAATCAAATTAAAAATAAATTAAAATTTTAAATAAACTTGGATCAAACATTCAAACTTTACATGTTTTGATTCTCAGATTCACTTTTTGGGGATTTATTCATTCTAGCTTATAAATAACATTCATTTCAATTCCATCAACCATTACACCCAGTGGTGTGTTAGGGTTAGGGTTTCCGTAGCATACTTGTATTTAAGAGAAAGAGTCACTAGCCCTTTGCTCAACCTCCAACCTGGAAGACCTTTTGTGGGCTTTTGAAACCAGTGTTCCCCTACACCTAGATGAGATACTCTCCCAACTTAACAAGCTATATCTGCCTGAGGCAGGTAAAAATAGATTCAATGGTTTTTGACTGGGATTTGATCTTGTGTAATAAGATTTCATAGTCTGAGCTTTTACCAATACTTCACCTGGCTGCTCATTCATTACAATCTTGCTTAAAAATAAATATTATTATTAAGAAATCGGTTTTAGGAAGAAATCGGAAAACATGTACATTTATTGCAATGAACAATAATGAGACTTTTTGTCAAGGCAAATAATTTATAGCAACGAACGCATATCATGTGAGGGGGGATGCTTGTTGTCTGTTGCTTGTTGCCATTTAAGTATTGTAAGTCCTTGTGGATATGTCACTGAGTTTGTTGTTTGAGTACCAAGAAAGCACGTGCTTTCTGGCACTGTCTTGTTGCTGCTTGGAGAGGAAGATAGACGATGCTGAATGCTAGCTTAGTTACTATGTTGTCGACAGCCGAACCCAGATTGTCTTTTTGCTCTGGTTCAAATCTTCCGTTTAGATCTGCTATCAGTCTATACGTCTGAAACCTGCCTACTACAAATTCTTGGAAGTGACTTTTTTGTTTAAGTGAGGAATGGCAAGCTGGCTTTTCAAATGTTATTTTAAGTATACTGATGATCATCTAACAGCAAGCAGACAAATGCATACAACCAATATAGTAGATATTGTTACTGTAAGAATAAATCATTTGCGGTGCAAATATACCTGTATTTCATTTCAGCTTAACTTCTCAGGAATATTTATTCTATTTTTAATCAAAGGGGAGTAAATCTTAAAGGTAAGAATTTAAACCAATGATCCAAGGGAAGTAACTCTTCAATTTTTCATAAACATTCTTCACTTTAGATTTAAAAATCTATGGATTACGTGTCTGCAAATAATATTTGCCTGATTTAATCTATAGAAACTTTTTTAAAATTTTAAAGATTAATTGAAAATGAAAATTTTATGGAACCATTTTTGTATTTTTTCATTCATTTAAATCTTGGAAAATACTTCTCAAATAAAAATGTTTTTCATATGAGTGATTAGATTTTTTATAGATACAAGAGTTACCTACCCTGACTTCTTTCTAAATTTTTTTTTTTTTTGTAGTTTTTGAAAACATTTAAATTCAGTGCATTTATTTTTTTAAAAAAATAATAATAATTTCAAAATGATAGTTTGATTTATTTTGATAGAATTTACAAATATTTTTGAAAAAATCATATCTTATGATGTAAAAACTGCATGTGTGGCAGTTGTGTGTGCTCTCTTTGCCATAAGCCGAGTTAAGAATTTTAAAGTTTAAATATTTTTATGAAATACGTATTGTTTACTATCATCAACTAAGCCTGTGGTCACCCCACTCTTCCAACTTGCACTAGTAAAGTCTTAAAGTCAATACTAAGTCTGTTTCATTTAAACTGACGTTGTTTCCATCAGCCACTGAAACTAAACTGTCACTGTTTTTTCAAAATGTAAACTTAAATAAACAATTGAACAATTAATGTTGTTCATTTCTAAGATGAATTTTAACCAAGTTATGAATCTTTAGAAAATATTATGAATATTTTTCTATTTTTTCATAGAATAATCTATTTACTTGGTGAGCAGCACTCAGCAGCACAAACAACCAAGTTTGGCACAAGGCCATTTTTAAGATAAATGCAATGGTTTTAAATGGGATTTGAATTCGTGTGCTAGAGCCCGGGCTTTTACAAATGTTCCAACTTTGTTGTCGAAAAAAGATAAACTTTTTTTTTACTTTTATTTCTTCAACCTATCAATCTTATTATCTCTCTATCTATCTCTCTATCTATCTCTCTATCTATTTATCAGATAGATTTTGTTGTTCTCTACAAAAAGCTTTTTGCTTTGAGAATATCTCACGCACACACAGAGACACACACTCACACACACAACACAACACAACACAATCCTGTTGAATTTAGCATTTTACAGTTTGTATCAACTTAGCAAGATTTAATCTGTTGGTTTGGGGAAAATCTATTTTCTAAGTAGAAATTGAATTGATTGATGTGAAAGTAACAAGTGTTTTTATTGAAAGTTAAAATGTTCTTAGTTGTCTTCTATTTACAGTGATTATTTAGTTTTGGTAACATGGAGCTACCTATGATCACCAGGCACAACTAGTGAAAATGAAGACTTTAATATGACCAAATGTTTTGAAAATAAGGAAGAAGCTAAATACTTCAACAAATCCTTCTTCCTTCAATTAAAACAACTTCCATTTGTGATGTAACTTGTTTTGTTTGTTTTTGTGAAACAAATTTAGCAAATGAACCAAATTGAATTTTTCTCTTTCTCACCATTCAACACCCACCCATCAGTCAGTCTTCCCTCACACCTGTTTTTGTTTACTTAAATTCTATTTCAAGAAGTAGAGATCATCAGTTTATTGTCCGGAGCCTTGAGCTTTTCAAAACTAAAATGCTCAAAGGTGAGGAGGAGGAGGAGGATGTCTGTCTATTTTTGTAGCTATGAATGCTGATAAAGAAGCAGTGAAAAGACAGAGAGAGAGAGAGAGAGAGAGAGAGAGGGAAGAAAGAGAGAGCGGGGGGAGAGAAAGAAAGAAATAGAAATATAGAGAAAAAGAGAAAGTAGAACAAAAATAGAGCATTCATTGTTCATATCTCAAACTTAAATCAAATCACAATTTTAATATTTTTCAAGAAAAATGGTTTACAAACAAAATAATTAAAATAATTAAAGCCAAACAAGAAAAATTAACCACAGAAAAGGTTCAATTCCATTTTAATTCCTGACTTTGATTATTATTATGAACTTTGCAAGATTTTTTTTAAGGGGGTGAGTCTGGACAATGAATATCAATTTATCTTTTGTAATCCAGACAATTATATACAGAATTAAACACTTTTAATTGATTATTTAAATGACGTATTTAACATACAAATCAAAGATTCTTATTTCAAGTGAAAGTAAGAAAGGAAAGAAAAAAAGACAAAGATTTATTTTGTTAATGTTTATTTTTTAATTCATATACTAAAACTAAGCCTAACCCTGATCCTTGAGAAATGAAAGAGAGAGAGAGAGAGAGAGAGAGAGAGAGAGAGAGAGAGAGAGAGAGAGAGGATTTATAGTGTTTCTTGACAATCATGAGAAAAACTGTAACATTTCTTGTAGAAAGGATTGGTTGTTGAAGATAATGAAAGACATGTACCTTGGTAAATGAACCAATTTCAATCTACCCTGAGATAAAATAAAACACGAAAACAAAAAGGTGTGTTTGTTGTCGTGTACGGTGGTGGTGTGTGGTGGTTAGTGTGTGGACTGGTGTGGTACTCTTGAAAAAAATGAAAAGAACCAATTTAAATCTTCCGGACACACCCCGGAAGATTTAAATTGGTTCATTTTTTAAATGATTGTAATAAATAAAAAATAATATTTTATTCAACACACAATGCCTACTTACAACCTTACACGAATATTTACACAACAGACACAAAGGTAAATGATTTATTACTCTATTTATTGAATAATAAAAATCATTTAGAAAATGATTCATCTGCGCATGCGTGGGTCCCCCTTTTTTTAAGAAATGCTCGTCTGCATGGAAGTCAATCTTCAAGGAATGCCAATAGTTTTGTTATTTGAAAAAAGAAATTAAAAGAAAAAAAGTAAATTTGAAATTTAAAAAAAAAGAAAGGGCGATTATTTTTTAAAGGGCAAAAAATAAAATAATGTTAGTAAAAGTTAACCAACAAAATTCCAAATCAAACCAAAACCGAACAACAACCATTTGTCAATCAATCTGCTCGACTGCCTTCATTTTCTTCCTTTTTTCCCAGGTAAATCAAATAAAAGAAAAGAAAAAAACGGCATAATTGGTACATTAACGACAAGTGGACTTTAAAATCTAAACAGAAATCTTAATTTATCTTTTAAATTTCAAGATTAAGTAGTTAGGACATTTTAAACACGTTTTCTTTTCTTTTTTTCCCTAATTTTATAGTTTTCTCTTTTTTTGAACAAAGAACAACAACAACAACAACAACCAATTCTGAGACTCGCGGAAAGTAGCTATTTAAGGTTGTCCACGTGCCTATATATATATATATATATATATATATATATATATATATATATAATTGCAGTTTGTCCTTATTTGTTATTTATTTATTTATTGAATCATTTAGTAGCCAGTTATTTTCTTTTTTTTCTTTAATAGCACAGAGTGGAGAAGGAGGGAGCACATACAAATGACGACGACAGACGGATACAATTGTTGTCGGTTGAATTGATTGGAAAACAAAAAACACACATAACTATATTAAGGTATATCGACCTTAAAAATGAAATAATTTAATTTAAAAAAAAAAACGATACAATTTCAAGGAATGTCTTATTTATTTATTTATTTGTTTACTCTTTTGTTTTGTTAACCGTATTATTATTATTCATAATCATAATGACTGGATTAAAAGCAAGAACTTCTTTGGCATGCCCAGCCCGCCCGCCTCGTTGTTGTTGTCGGTGGCGCTTTTTCTTTTCTGTTCGTTAAAAGGACTTCGACTTGTTAATTCTTCATGAAACTTTTTTGTTTTTCATTCATAAATTCTCAAAAACCTAATTTTGGCTGCCTAAAATGGAGCCTGAACCAGAGCCTGACAAAAATATTTCTTCTTCTTCGGTTGTGACTTTACAAAGACGTTCTGCTCTAAGAAAAAAAGGATTTTTTGTCCGAAGCCGACGCGTTCAGGTGAGTCAGTCATTTAAGTCCCAATCCAACAACTAAAAATAAAATGGATAATTTTTACCTTTTCCACATTAAACAATTGATAATTATTTCGAATGTTTATCTCTATTTTAAAAGTTTGTAGGCCCAAATTATTAACGGACCCTGGTGAAAAATTGAGGTAGAAAGTTTTCAAGTTTTTTTGTAGATAATAGTCGACATTTGGACACTAATCCACAAGATTATTCTAAAAAACAAAACAAAAGCCAAAAATAATATTTAAAGATTTTTCGTGTGTTACTAAGTTTTAAATACAACGTTTTTAGGTTAAAACGTAAGTTTACAACAACACAACATCAATTAAAACACTAAGTTCAAGTCAACATTGCAACAACACTCTCTTTTCAAATGTTGCTTTTTAGGGATATTCGGGTCTGTTTGGAACCAATTATTACAAACCTTTTAACTTAGCAAAATCACAAACTAGTTACTCAGCGGAACCGTTAGAGGACCAAAAAAATTAGGGCTGAAATATGTGTGTCTTCTTTTGCCTTAAGGAATCAGAGTCCCTAAGGGTTCAAAGGGTAAAAAAATGGCGTTTCATGGTATTAAAGACTTTACTTAGTTGAGTGAATTGAATTCAAGAAATAGAAAGCTGTTAAAATAGGAATGTTGAGATTTGGATCCAAAAATGCTTTGGATTTTTCTGACATTCTAGAAAAAATGGAAAAAATATTGCCTCAGTTTATCTAAAAAAGATTTTTTATTCTCTTTAAGATTTTCTGTTGTGTGGCTCTGAGTCACATTATTTAAGGATTTGTAGAAGTGAGTTTTACAAGAGATTTTGGCAGATTTATTTCAATAAACATAAAACATCTTGTCTAAAATAAATCTATTGTTTTCTTCAACCTTTTGAATCTTTTTCGATCTATTGGACGACATATTGTCAGTTTCTCAATAGCAACCATGGAAATAGTCTTAAAAAAAACTTTTATCTGTGCCTGTGGGGCTTCTTGCCTCTTTAACCTTTGCTTAGGAGTTTTAGGGGTATTTTTTTTTTCAATTTATGTAAAGGCAATTTTTGTGTACAGTTGAAATACTTTGATATAACAATAGAAATACAAGTTAAAATAAAAGCTGTCTGTCTATGCTTTTTAAATTTTTAAATTGAAGTAACAAGTGAGGTTGGGTGCTTGAGATTAAGTGTTAATATGTCAAATTGCTTAGGGCTTATTCATCAAAGTATTGGCAGTACCACAACCTATGGGGTCTATCACTTTATATTCCCTATTTTTGAGGATGCTTATCTTTTAGAATGTGGCTTACTAGACCTAATCGGTGATGGAAGAGTTGTTGGATGATGATTAAAAAAATAAATTAAAATGTCAGACAAAATGACAATTTGTTGAGTAAGTTGTTTTGGGTGGTCATAAACAATTACAGGGATTAAACCCCAACTTAACATTGGCAGCCCTACCTAATGAGATTGCACCTGGCCTGTGTGCCCATCACAAAAAGGATAAGTGCTCCTAAAAGTAATACACTTTGCCTTTGATGAAGATATTAATTTTTAAATAAAATGTCACATGACTTTATTGCATCATCTTTATTTGTAGGTTTTAGGCTTGATGTGCGCGTGAGTGTCTTCATTATGACACCCACCAAAACATGGATGGTATGGTGCCAAAAATGACCAAGAAAACTTCTTCTCTTTCACTGTTTTGGGTCCATTTTCTTGGATCCAGAACCAGACCTTGATAAATAATGGAATGTGGTACTGTACAACAAACTAAATCAAGCCGTGAAAGTACATAATCTTGATTACAAAGACCTTCAAGAGAAAACTGAGGCCATTGATGAACAATTCTACAGAGATTCCAAGGGGACTGGTCTCTCAAGTACCAAGGGGACTGGTCTCTCAAGTAGTGCCAGCTGAAAAGCAATCAAACTTAAAAGGCTTGGACAATAGCAACATATTTTAAATTTTGGCCGACATTTTTTTGACTGCGGCTCTAAAAGAAAGAAACAAACAACCTCCACAATTTGTGTCTTTTATTCACCAAAGCCCACTTTACCACCTGCCGAACAGGTGTTTCTTTTCTCTCCTAGCCTTTGCCTAAAGAGGCAGACCCTAAAAGACAGAGATGGGGGTCAGATTATACTCTCTGACTGCTTGGTCCCTTGCATGCATTTTGTAAGAAAATGGGGAGGCGGATCACAAGAAGGTAACCTGATATTAAATTCCCCATGAATTATTTCTTATTGAATATTTTATGTTAGTATTATAAAAGAAAGTCCAGTAAAGAAAATGAGTAAATTTTATCATTCAATCTTGATGAATATTAAAATCATTTTCTTTATTAAATTCATAAAATGGTTTACAGTATTTGATAATTGACAGATTTATTTCCCTTGGACAATGGAAATTTTCCCTTGGATTTATTTTCATAGAAAAAATTGAAAAATATTGACATTTTTTATTGTTAGCGTAATTTAGAATAAAATATGGGATTTTAGACTTGGATTTTAGTTTTTGCACTAAATATGTATCAAACTAAATTCTATTTTAAGTTTAATAATAGAAAACCTGAAATATTTTGTGTGACTCATTTAAAAAAATGTCCTTTTTACTTAAATAACTTTAATTGTTGTAAGAATGTTGCCATATGACATTATTTGGGATTATTTTTTTTACTTTTTAGCATTTTGTGATTTGCCTGTCGATAACATCTAACATATGTTTTGGATTTAAGTTTTAGAGAAGACATTATGGAGTAAAAATAGTGTTTTTATTTGAAAAACAGTTTTCTTGGCTTTTTATGTCATTTTTGTTTTGGTTTCTGATTTTAGAAGAAATAAAATGGTTTTAAAAGCAGCCAAAGTTTGTCTGTCAATTTGAAGAGACATTCTAGGCTGAACCTTTTGGCCTTTTTTCTAATTCACTGGGTTATGGCTTTTATATGGGTGCAGTTAAACAAGAATCTGAAGTTTGGTGAATGATTCCTCTAGAGATAGAATCCCAGTAAAAGAAAAAGAAACTTTCCTTTACAAGAACTCTGAGATTATTTACTGATAAATCTGTTAACATTAAAAAAAAAGGGAGCAAAAAAAACAACTTTGTTTGCCCTGATTAAGGTTCAATGATTGAATATTACTAAATAAATAGAAAGAATATTTTAATTTTTTAACATGAAAATAATATTGTTCATTTTAAATCAGTAAATGCTATTATGTTTTATTCAGACTATAAATTTATAGTCAAAAACAAAAAACATTAACTTTACACACAGCCTATAAAATAGAAATTTCCTCTTTTTTTAAAGATTTTTAGCTTACAAAGTATTTAGGTTAAATAATTTTTTTTTCCTTGTAATTTTTTTTACTTTATTGTATCAAAGAAATTTTCTCTTTTAAGAAAAAAATAATTGTCTCTCTGGCCAAACTTTAAAAAACAAACACTTTGACAGATCTAGTTGTGCCAAAAAAGTAAACTTTTATTATTATTATTTTATTTATTTGCCAAATTCTCCAAACAGAAAAATCTATTTAAGGCTTGGATTGTTTTTGATTTTTTATAATTTCTTTTTTTCTGAAGAAAAAGATCAATGCTATTTGGAATTGTTTGTAATTTTGGCAATTTTACAAATGCTTTTCTGATATTTATTGAAAATCTTTGAAAATAAAACAAAAAATGACTTTAAAAATATTTTATTTAAATTATTTTTTTTGTTTTTAAGTTAAACTTTTTTTTAATTTTGTCTCTGTTTTTTGCAGTCAAGCGAGACCATTGATGTTGGTATCCAAAGTAATTGCTCTAGCACTTTCAGTCTAAGTTTACCTTCTTCATTTAACTGTTTGTCTCTTTTGCGTTTTTTCTATTATTTTTATTGTTTTTGATTTGGATTATTTTTATTTAATTTCATCAAAATTGCAGAGAAATATTTTCTTTACTTTGTGTTATTTAATAGTGTATAAAACATCTCACTTTGACAGACAGAGAGAGAGAGAGAGAGAGAGTGAGTGAGACACACACACACACACAAAGAGAGGGAGAGAAGATGTAATTAGATGACTTAATTCCCTCAAACAATTTGCTATTAAAAGACTACGTTTTTCTGGATCTTCATAAACTGGTTATATTTTGGCCAAGTATCGTATTTCAAATTTGTCTATGATAGAAATAATTGTTTATAACTTGTAAATTATTCTTAAGAAAAACCTCTTTACATTGTGTTACTGTTCTACATTTTAGAATTTATTTGATTCATTAATTTTTGTCAGTGGGGAGTAGTTTTAAAAAGATCCTAGAAACAAAACAATATGACAGTAGAAATTGTTGTTGCCCTACCAAGCCCAGATGAACCAGAAACTGTGACAATTGGGTCACTTAGATTTTAGCTTTTCAAAGAAATTAATAAAAGTAATAATAATAATAATTGTTTCCAAACCTTTGTTTCTCCTAAAAATGTATTTGCATTCATAACTTAGAAAAGAAAGATTAATTGAATTTGTCTTCATTTCATTTTAATCTTTTAAAGTAAAAACTGTAAACTTGTACAAAAGTCATTGACAAGCTGATGCAATTATTTCCTGCATGATTCTTGGCCATTATAAACTTGAATCAAACATAGCAGCGTCTCTTTTGTCTCATCCAATGCAAAAACTGTTCAGACCATCATTTCATACATTCTACTCTCAATCATTTTGTTTTTTATTTTTGTTTTAAAGTTTACCTCAGATGTTGAAAACAGAAGATAAGGATAAATAAGAGAAACCTTAATTTAGAAATGTAGGAAAATTAATTTTCTAGTGTTTTTAGAATAAAATTTTAATAGGAATTTTATAAATATATAAAAACAAATGATTTCTATAATCAGCTTACAAAATAATATTTCAAAATCATTATAGTAAAAAAAAAAAAGGAGGAAATTCTAGTATTTTTTCTTCCTAAACTTTTCCCTAAAATGTTTTTTTCCCTAGTTATCTATAATTCTACAAAAACTATACAGAAATGTTGTAAATATTAAATTAAAAATTCTTTGATTCTATTTAAAAAAAAACTTTAATTAAAGGTATTTTCATCGTTATTTCAACATGTTATTATTTTTCATTTTAATTTCCAGGAAATTCTTTTTATTTATTACTCTTTCTCATTTAATTTTTGTTTCTCTGACAATCCAACTCTAACAAAAATTGCTGTATTTTCTTTGTTTCATTCTTTATATCAAAAAAGAAAAAATGATTTTAACCAAACCATATTTATTTGTTTAGTCAAAGAAATTCTCAAACTTCCCACTCACTTTTCTCTCAGACATTTTTTTCATTCAGTTGACAAAACATACAAAAAAATGTCCTTGCATCCATTGTAAAAGGATTGTTTTTGTTATTCAAGTCTAACCTAATATTAACTTTGTTTTTTGCATTTACAACTATTAAATCATGCTTAAAAAGCAGCATTTTCTACAGGCTTTGAATATTAAACAACTTTCAGTATTTTGTTATAATTTCAAAGGAAATCCTTTTAAAAATTAATCCAATATTTATTCATCATTTTAATCAGAATTTTACTTGACCTTCTCTCTTCTTTTTTATTGTTAAGACTTTAAGACACATTTTTTAAAAAAATATGTTTTATTACGTTAAAATTTCTGTGTCTTTCTCAAAATGAAAGAAAAAAAAATATTTGAAGATTTGCTTCCAATGTTTTCTTGTTTCTTTTTGGATTTATTCAAAACCTTTAAATATTTCAGTTCTTTAATTTTTTTCAGGTAAGTCATTTTAAAATCTTACATTAGTAAATAATTAATGCAAAGAAAGAAAATTACTTTGTTTTATATTTTTACATTCTAAATATTTTGTATTTCTTTAAAGGAATTAATTAAATGATCCTTTAAAAAAAAAACTCATTTTAAATTCCATTTCATGTTTATGATTGGGAAAACTCTTTATAGATTAGATTCTAAAGATTTATGTTTCTTTTTTAACTGCTTTTTGATTTTCATGAAGAAACTTATTTAAATGTTTTCTGTCTGGAAATTCTATTTCTAAGTTTTAGAAACAGGTATGGTTGTCTATTTTTAATATATTTTATAGAACTGATAGATCTTTGCTTCTTTACAACATAGAAATCTATTTTTATTTCTTTCTCTCACTTTGGTGTGAAAAATCATTGATAAAGGAAAAGCCATTTTATCGTTCATTTACATATATTTTTGTTTAAAAAGCAGTTTATTTAACCTAACTGTTCATTAGAAAATGACAGCAAACTGAAAATATTTCATTGTAACAAATTTTATTAGTTTGGTTTTGAGAAAGGTATTTTAGGTGAAACTTGGATAAGTTTTACTAACTTTATAATATATCTGAAATGGTGTATATAACTTCTATAAGATATCTCAAATAGTGTTTATAATTAATCTAAACAACTAGTGTACCAATGTAAATAATAAATCTCCAGTTTTGATATTTTAGCTTCCCAATGAATGCTAATCATTATTTAGCAAATAAGACATAAAAAAAACTTACAATATTATGGATTTTCTCTTGAAAATCTTTTTTTCTATAAATAATTCAACATAGATGAAACATAAATAAAAATTAGGGATTTTGGGTTGAATCGTATGACAATATTCTTTTAATAGTTTTCATTTGAAAGAAAAATCTTTCTTAAAAATGATTTTTAGTTTAAAAATCGAAAGTGGCTTATTCTATGCCACTGTGTATATATATATATATATATATATATATATATATATATATATATATATAATAAACAACATCAATATAAACA
>JAUZSX010050496.1:0-20001 GCA_034780655.1 Idiosepius hallami
GGCGCAGCCGCAGTGAGCACAATGCAATTTTTCGAAGGGACATTTTTTGACACTATCACCGGCAAATGGGCAATTAACGTAACATTTACCCAAAGTATTTATATATATATAACCAAAAGTGCCAAAAGGATAAGCAATATTTACCTTTTCTTTTTATGTCGAATTTTAAAAAAAAAATATTTCTTTTTTTTCTTTGTTGACTTCTTACGTTATAAAGCGAGAGGCAGGTGTTTGTTCTTGTTAGGATGTTGAAAATAGCCTCTAACCCTTGCAACTAAATGGGACAGCTTTTAAAATTACACCGTCATGTCTGACTCATGTCATCTTACAAGTAATTAAAATTTTAATTCATTGATTGCACACGTTTATCTATTTTGGTGTACTTAGAAATAAATAAAAAGAATTTTAATTTCGGTAAATGTTTTTTATTGGGCCCGTTTTTGGTGATTTGCCGGTGATAGCGTGAAATAATGTCCCCTCGAAAAATTGCGCCGGTCGAGAAAAGAAAAGAACGAATTTAAAAACAAAACGAAATAACCCTGCCGTGTCCTACCCAAAACCTAGCCAATCAAATTGCTGTCTTACAACTGGTGCAAAGTCCCCGAGCAAAAAATTATTTCTCTATTTGATGTAGAAAAATAAATTTTGATATAATTTTGAATATTAAATTTTTCTAAAAAAAAACATACCTTTCTTAATTTTTTGTATTTCTACGTATTAAATAGAATCTGTGATTTTTGTAATAAAAATTCTTTTAACTATTTTTTTTCAATTTTCAAAGCTATTGTTTATTAACAGTAACACGATTATGAAATAAAATAGTTATATAACATTTTCTTTCATTAAACGAATTCGTTTTCTTTCATCAAATCTACTTTTTACACCAACCAGAAAAAATAATTGAAAATAATATGATAAGAATCAAGAAAAATTAATTCGTTGAAAATTAATTTTTATCTTTATTAACTGGAGGAAAAAAAAACCTAAACACACAAAAGAATATTTTTTTTAATGAAAAAATGTTTTATAATTGTTTCAATTTCGTTCCGTTTAGTTCTAGTTTTATTTAATTTCTTCTTGCCGGTGTCAGCCGATTTTCTGTACCCTAATAGTTTTTAGACATAAATCCTTTTTAATTTAATTTTAACTTGTTGGGCTGCGACCGGAGAGAAAGCAATGGTAAAAACTTGGACTCTAGAATCGTCGTACACGAGTTCAAATCCCAGTCAAAACCATTACACTCACCTTCTCGGGCAGACGGTGTTTTCGTTTACTCGGATCAGCAGCAGAGCAGCCAAAACTCATCTAGGTGAATAATGGCAACAACAGCAAGCAAGACTAAATAAAAATAGCTCGGGTAGAGCAAGCACGTAAAAATGGCCTTGTGCCAAACTTTGTGCTCCCTCCACCTAGTAAATAATTCCTTTAATTTGCATTTCTTTATTTTTTTTCCTAAATTGGCTTGATTGATCTTATTTTTTAAAGAATTTTATTTTTAAATAGAATTTAACAAATACAAATTTCTGTGGACCTACAATCGAGGCCCCCTGTAAAAAAAAAAAGAAAAAAATTTAAAAAGGAGGGCCTCGATTGTATAGGTCCACCCAAATTTCAATCGTCATGGAGCAAAATAATATTTTTATAAATTTAAATAAATTTCATCTTTACTGCAAACAAAGGCTGCCTTTTACAAACGTCCGTACCTTTCGAAAACAGGGACCATAAATCTGTCAGCTACACTTTTCCATTTTCACCGTCAAATTGCTTTCAATTTTTCATCACAAATTTGACGGTGAAAATGGAAAAGTGTCGCTGACAGATTTATGGTCCCTGTTTTCGAAAGGTACGGATAGTTGTAAAAGACTGCCAAAGAATTCTTATTTGAAAGAAAACTGTATGGGTTGGGTCAGCAGACACACGACACGACACCCATCCTAAAAAAAAAACAAAAAAAAAAAACTTTGTAAGTGGGTGCGAAAGTGTAATATTTGATTGAATTGAAAAAAAAAAAATGGAATTTAAATAAATTAAAATCTTTAGCGTTTTGTGCTTTCGTAAGGTTGTAGAGTAGTTTAGTGTTTACTGTCCCTGCAATCATTATGTCATGTCCTATACCAGCAAAATTATGGGGGAAGAAGAAGGTTTTTTTTCTTAACGGAGTAGTCTTTCTGTAAAAATCTACCAAAAATGTGGTAATTAATTAATTATCTAATCATTATGAAATTTTCACCGATTATGTTCTAAAAAGAACTTTAACCCTTTCAACACTAAAGGGCCTATATATCGGCCTTAGTAACCAAAGCCAATAAAAGACACACTGACATTTCGACCGTGGTCACTGGTGTGTGGTTTGTGCATGGTTAGTGGGCTTGTGGGATGATGATGTACACTTACGACACTAAACTACTTTATGAAGTCACAACGCTTCGCTTTTCGTTTAACTAGAAGATTATTATTATTACTATATAAATGAATTGAAAGCAAGGAAGTTTAGAAAATTTTAAAATGTGTTTGTTTTTTCTTTAGCTAAGATTTCATTTGGAATTTATTCAGTTAATTAATTCACCCACACCCATATTGACTGAGAATTGAAAATTAAAATCTTGAGGACCAAGCAAGGTTGTGTGCGTTGTTGCTTAATACACCAGGTGTGTTAATGAGAGAGAAATCCCCCACCCACCAGGCACCACCATAAAAAAAAGAAGATTGGGAGGTGGATGTGATGTCATAGCTGCCTTGCCTACTTATGGGGAAGAAAATTGTTTTGTTCTGATTTAATATTTCATTTTGGAAAAAAACTAAAACTTTTTCTTTCAGTAGGCAGCAGGGAGAGTTAGGTCAGGTCATCATAGCACCGACAGGGTAACGTAACGTATAGGTAAAAAAACATTGAACAAAAACAAGGTACAAAAAACACGCCCTTTAAGTTTAGAGAACTGTTTTTTTTTTTTGACTGTGATGTTTTGTTGTTGTTGTTAAACTACACAGCAAGATTAACGTTAAATCACGGGTCCGAATTAAACACACACACACACACACAAAACAACAACAAAAATACGATAAAAAGAAAGAGATGAGGTCATATCGGCAGCAGATGTCTTTCTTTACAAAAAAAAAAAAAAAAAAATTCTAAATTGTTTTTTTCGGAATCCTCGAGATGAGGAGGAGGCTTTGAATATTTAGTCAACTTCAACTTATATTTTTTGATATTGTGATCCCCCTCCCGCCTTTTCCCCAATAATCAATATTCTCAATTTAATTAGGATTAAAAACAAACATTATTAGGTTGTCCGAAAAGTTCTTAAAAACCTTGAGATTTTACTTGTCAAGTAATAATAACAAAAACAAAAAAATATTCCTCAAAATAAAACCATTTTCAAAGACTTTTCTGTGATTAGTCTGTCTACAAGCTTTTGGATCTGATGAAAGTATTATTCATTCAACATTCAATAGCCTGCTTTCTGATATTGGATAAACAAATATTTTGAATTGTTTTTCAACAAAATAATGAAAAAAAAAAAACGTCGATAATTTGATAAAAGTTCATAAAATTGAAGTATCCAATATATTATTCATAATTATTCATAAATGTTGTGTGATCTGATTTTTGACTGAAAACATCAAACAAAACCAACCAATGAAGAAAGATAATTTCATTTTCAAACTTGAAAAATGTTACTTAAATTTATTTTTATGAATTTCCAACTTTAGGCTTCTTCTTCTGCTTGGGTAGGAATTGAAACAGCTATCTTCTGACAATGCTTACTTGGAACCGTAGCGAAGAACAACATCTATGGAAGATGAGGAAAAAAAATCCGAAAAAAAAAGAAATTAATAAAAGATTAAGAACCCTCATCTCAGAAATTCCTAAAAATAAATGCAAATTACGGACCCGAACAGAAGACGAGGAGAAAGTGAGAAATAATTAGATTTATAAAAACCATAAAATCCAACCTTCATCAGGAGCCTGTGTCGCAGCGGATACAGGCGTTGAGTCTCTACTGCTCTGGGTGAGCATTGTTGGAAGATAGCAGTTTCATTTGTTGCCCAAGCAGGCGACAGGTTTAATTGGTCAAAAACATTAGACAACAACTATGGAAGGCAGTGTTTGCTGAGAATATTGTTACAAGAGTTGGTATATCTATTTAGTGTCACGGTTGAACACCTGACAAAGGCAGGTGGATAAAGTTGGGTGAAACGTAGTGAAGAACAACAACTATGTAAAATGAGGACAAAATTCTGCAAAAAAGAAATTAATATATCATTTTTGTTCATGGTTTTGTCAATGGTTGTTCAGGTTTCTACAATATATAGATCCGAGAAGAATGATTAACTTTTTGTGCTAGCAACTAATACCTTTTTAAATAAGATAGGGTTTGTTATATTTATGTGTGATGAATGTGGGAACTTGCGTCCACCACAACAATCTTTCCATAACTCATGGTCACAACCCCCTACACTTTCGCCAGCGGAGCACCATATAACCGATGACTTCAGTTTCCAGGGATAACACTCAAAACCAAAAACCAAAACCCAAAACGAACAACACGTGGGCAACTCCCGACAAGATTTCAAGATTTTCTAATGTGCCATTGAACAAATAAACAAAACACACATATAGCACACTCATAACAATTTAACAATTTCAAATCATGGTAATATCTAGGGGAACTGTTATGAAAAACAAATTTACCATGGTTTGAAAAAAAAAAAAATTCATAGCATGTGCACATGGCACGTCACTTTCATGCTTTTATTTATTTATTTTCATAAACAACGGTTTTTAACGCGTTTCTTTGGTAAGACTTTTTTTTAATAAGATAGGGTTGAAGGTGGCTTTTTATATCTGAATGTAAGTCATTTAAAATAATTATTAAATGTTTAAAAAATGTTTTTAAAAAGCTGAAGCTGAGGGTCCAACATTTATTTATTTTTAAATGAATTGAATCTTGATTAGGAAAACCAGGCCTTTTTCCTTTTGGAATTGTTTCTGTAAAAATCATCTGGTGAAAATAACAACTGTAAAGATAAAGACAATAGTTCAAATAAAATGGATATTGAAGTCTCATCTCAAAGGATTCCAAAATAGACCCCAAATAATTTTCTTATACAAGTTTTTTTCTTCATACTTAAAATTCTTCCTCTAGAAAAATTATTTCATCAAAACTAGATTTTTGTATAAATTGCTTCTTTTAAAAAAAGATATATTTTTCAATAAACTAGTGCACTTACATTTATAAGTAAATAATGTATTTTATTGCAGTAAAATAAAGAAGGGAAGGAGGTGGTGGTCTCCGTCATTAAATGGCCACTCAAATCTAACAGTAGTTCAGAATTTTGTTTAGCCATTTTAAGAAAAGTGAGGGTAAAGAAATTAATGACGTGACGGAATATTTCACAGAGTTTGTTCTTGAGACCTTTAAGAAAGAACACATGATTTTGGAGTAATCTCTCCGGAACAGGGAATATTTGAATTTCTTAAATTCATTTCGATTGGTTCTTTTGAATGAGATTTAAAAGTCAGAGAGTTATGACATCAACGGAGAGTTCATAGTTGGTTAAAGAAACGACAGGCTCCTGTAGTTATCTGGAACAACCGCTTGTCATAACAGTGGCCAGTTGATGAATATAAAAAAACTCACTGCTATCAGGGAGAAAAAAGATCTTTTGACAGCAACAAAAGAAAAATCAAGAACTAAGCTTTATTAAGACATACTTTTTCACAGCATAAAATCAGTTTTAAGAATCATGTAAACCAGACATGTCAAACTCAGAGCCCCACGGGGCCATAGGAATCAATTTGTGTTGCCATGGGGGCCACATCCTTACGATATTAATCAAAGTTGTTAAATAAAAAACATTGCTGAATATTTTTTTTTTATTGGTAATTTAGAAACATGCAATAGTTTAGTCATATTCAAGAATGTAAGTTAAAATCACTTGTAGTTTAACAAAAGAATATAACAAAGGAAATTATCATGACGTATACATATGTTCTTTATTTCGATATAACAAAAATTTAAAAAGCTTAAAATTGTCTGTGTGGCCGCAATTCTGCTTTGTTCGGTCTGCATGCAGCCCGCGGGCTGCATGTTTGACATGCCTGATGTAAACAAAAGTAATTATTTTCTTCCTTTTAAATTTTTGTTTCAAAGTTTTATTTTCTCTGAGAGTTTTTATTTTTACACAATGCTTATTTGTTTTGGTCCTACATGTTTTATCAAAGTTTGTGTTATTCATCTTGTGAATATTTCAGTTTTCTCTTTATTTTTTGTTCCATTTTACTAGAACTAGCAGTTTCTGACTGGGTTTACCACAAAATGGAAGTCTTCAACAAATTAAAAACTGCTGTAACCAATGTGTTACCTGGAAATCCATTATCAAGAGATTTTGAAGTTCTTAGCCAGATTGCAAGTGCAGGACCTGGACTTTTATGGAAAGTATACAATGGGGTTAAGAAAACAACTAAACAAGTAAGTATTTTTTTTCCAAATGGTTAGGGCTCTACAGACAAATTTACCTTTAATTGATCCCTGACAAATATATATTTTCATTTACTAGCCAAATAGAAAAGTTACTAGCCAAACCCATAAATTTTATTTCACTCTAATGTTATAAATAAACCAATACTTAAAAAATAACTTACTTTTAATTGATCTCTGACAACTATATATTTTCTTTTACTAGCCAAATAGAAAAGTTACAAGCCAAACCCATAAATTTTATTTCACTCTAATTTTATAAATAAACCAATATTTCAAAACTAACAAGTATAATCCATTTTACTTTAAACTAGGTACTTTTTCTTCTGTATAAAAATTTGTTGAATTTCTTTAGACATTGTTTTAAACAGCCTTGTTAAAATAAATAGAGTATATTGTTATATTTTATATCTAATAATTAGACTTTATTATTGAAAGATTGTTAGTGAAAAAAACAGTTATCATAAGCTAAGAGATTTATTATTTTTAGTTGCCATTAGGAAAAATCACTTGCAAATGCGAGTATTTCACTTGCAACGTAGAGCTCTGCAATATCTTAGAAAATAAGTTATCATGCTTATTTATGTAAAGAATGTGTCAACTTAGCTTAACCCTAACTTTAACAAAAAATATCTCTTTATTGATTTAATATTCCCTGGTTTTTCTCCATTTGGTGCACAGCTGTCTGAATATTCATTGTCTGTTTTTCTTACTATTGATTGTCTTTATTCATTAAGGATGTGTTGGATAACTATGGTTATTTAGAGTATTTCAAATTTTATCCAATGCTATATTTGTTTTAGAAAAAAGTGTTTAATTTTAAAGAAAAAGTTAATCCAAGAACAACTGTGTTTTAAATTTATCTATTTAACCAGATAATCAACTCTAATTAGGTCATTTAATGCAGTGTTTTAGATTTCTATTATTTGTTTTTAAGATGTTGCTATATTTGTTTTAGAAAAAAAAAGTACATTCTTTAATTTTAAAGAAAATATTAAACCAGTAGCAAAAGTGTTTTTAATTTCTGTAACGAGAAGGGACCGATAGGAAGGAGTGTGTTTCCAGCGTAGGGAACAGGAATAGAAAGGTGTGCATGTGTCCTTCATAGATGGAATCAGTCCTTTGCTAACTTATGTAGTAAGTTTTGTTGATGGTCGTATATTTACTGGCGGAGGGGGGAGAAAAGAAGATAGAACAAAGTCAAAGCTTCTTTACTTTGGTTTCTGGTAGTCTAGATTTCTCTGACTAAGTGTTTTGAAAGGTTTAAATAAGTGGGAGTGTCGTAAATCGACACTGCTGCTTCCTGCAGTAAGGGACATGTTGTAAAACATGTCTTAAACAGTCTACTATATTTCTATTATTTATTTTTAGGGGTTGCTATATTTGTTTTAGAAAATGTGTTTAATTTTTAAAAAAAATTTAAGCCAGGAACAAATGTTTTAAATTGATTTATTTATTTAACAAGCCTATCGACTCTCATTAGCCAGTCAACACCATTATATTAACCTTTAGCTGCCTCGGACAGATGGGGCTCGCTAACTTAGGAGAGCAACTCATCTAAGTGAAGGGCAACACTGATTGAAAAAAACCAGGCATATTGAGCAGGAAAAAAGCCTTGTGCCTAACTTGGGTTAGTGCTCGACCAAGAAAATATAATATCAACTCTCATTAGGTCATTTATTGCTGTGTTTTAATTTCTAAAAAATATTAAACCAATTGCAAGAGTGTTTTAAATTTCTATTATTTATTTTCAGGAGGTTGCTATATTTGTTTTAGAAAAACGATTACTTGAGCGCTACAATAAGCCAGACAGAGATACCATCATAGAAGTCTTAAAACGAGGTGTGTCACAACTTACCAGACTACGGCACCCAAGGATTCTTTCAGTGCTTCATCCTCTCGAAGAGTCAAGGTAAGCTTACTTTTCCAATCATGATTAATTATTAATCATCTTAGGATGTCTCTTTTGATGTCCTGGCAGCGAGACTGGAGCAGTGGTAAAAGCTTGGACTTAGGAATCGTATTACACAGGTTCAAATCCCAGTCAAAACCATCGCATTCACTTTCAGCCTCCTTGGGCAGATGAGACTTGTTAACTTGGGAGAATAACTTCTCTACTAAAAAAAAGATGTGTGACAACCAAAAAAAAAAACCAACAATCAGCTTAACAAACCAAATAACTCAAAACAACAATAAAAATAATATTAAACCAATAAACAGACAGAATTCTCTCTAAAACCTATGTGACCTCAAATAACCAAAAAAGGTTGATAGGTCGTTAAACCCAAGCAAACCAAACCAAAGTGACAACAAAAACAAATCATCTGTTAAAAGAAATAAAAATAAAACCAAGACTAAATTTAAAAAAAAACAACAAAAAAACTATGACTCAACAATTTAGGTCACCCAAGAAAGATGCAAGGATAATCGGGTTGAAATCTAGTGAAATAATTTGTTTTTGCGTTTAATGGCATATCAACCTCTTTTTGGGCATTTTTATGCTGAGAACAGTTTCTTTAGATTAGACAAACATTATTTTTATACACTTTTAGTTTATTGGGTAACATAAGTTGCAATATCTAATCCATAGCTGGAGGGAAGATGGGGATTCATACCGTTCCCAAGGATATTAGTCGACATGTCAACGTAGATGTAACAACTTGGATTCAATCTTGTGTACTACGGTTCCAAAGTCCAATTGTCTATCCACTGAGCCACGTCGACCGCATCTAGTGAGATAGTGAATAATGTGGATGAGAACAATAGTCCAAATAATGCTTGTAAAATCATACCTCATCCCAAGGATATGAAAAAAATAATAATGCTATGCCCGATAACAACAGTGTATGGAGTTCATCACTCAACTACTAATCATGGAATATTAATTACTCTACTTTTAATCACATGGTTTATTCATCACGTGAACGCTTAATCACTCTTTTCTTTCTTTCTTTTTCTTCAGAGAAAGCCTGGCCTTTGCGACTGAACCTGTTTTTGCTAGTCTTGCAAATATTGTGAAATGTTACCAGAATCTTCCAACCCATCTACCAAAAGAACTGGAAGAGCATAAACTCTATGAAGTCGAAATCAAATATGGTTTGCTGCAGGTAAATAAAAGAATAATTAAAAATCTATTTTCACAAATAATCTGAGAACCATTTATCCAATTTCATACAAATTAGACCACAATGGTCTAATTTTTCAACTTCAACCTCTTAGTAGCTCATTTTCTTGCTCAAAACCAATTAAAAATATATTCCCAGGTCTGAATATCTGATATATATTTCAAGTCCTTAGATCAAAAAATATTATTTCATTCATTTCCTCTTGCTATAAATTTTGTGTGTACACACACCCTGATACCCACTTAGATAGTCTTGCTCATCAGACATAACCAAAGAGCGTGTAACACTCACACTAGAGCTACTTTGGGTTGTGTGGAGACGATTCCTGTTGAACGTATTAAGCCTTCTTGTGCAACTAATACTCAAATTTGATATAAATTACTCTTCCCTTTCCCACCATTAGTCGTGTTCCTTCTTTCTACTAACTCCAGGCCACAACAGTAAGTTAAATAGTGCAACTATTGTTAGTCAAACAATATGGTGATGAGAAAAAACATGCTTATCCCAAATGGTTATTCTCAGCATTAAAGGACTGAAAAGTCTCATATTTACTTGGTTGAGCCCGTAAAAATGGCCTTGTGCCTAACTTGGGTTGGTGACACCAACCCAAGTTAGGCACAAGGCCATTTTTACGGGCTCTGTATACCTGGGCTTTTTGCATTCAGTGTTTCCCTTCACCTAGATGAGTTACTCTCCCAAGTTAACGAGCTCCATCTGCCCGAGGCAGCTAAAGGTAAATGAAAAGTCCCTGATATGCCCTGAAAAACAAGCAATCAAATTTTTGTCTGAGAAAAATATTTTGTTTTTCATTTTGAACAGTAGTTCTTATTTATTTTTGTATTTCAATTTCAGCTTATTGAAGCTTTAGCATTTCTACACAATGATGTCAACATGATGCATCATAATGTCTGTCCAGAATCTGTTGTTGTCAACCGAAATGGAGCCTGGAAACTTTTTGGTTTTGATTTTTGTATTCCAAATACAAATACAGCCGATCAGAATGTAAATTAATGTTTTGCTTTTTTTTCTAAACAATTTTTCTTACTTTTTTGTCTTTTTTTCCCTTATTATTTATATATATTTAATTTAAGATTTTGTTTTGCTAATGAGAAAAAAAAAAAACTAGCAATATTCTGATTGAATAAAAAACAATTAGAAAATATAGAATTACAAAAAAAAAGCAAAAACATGTGCCAGTTTTGCCTTTTTCATTCAAATGTTTATTTCATGAGAAATTAGAAAACTAAAGGTCATTAGTTTTTTGACTACTAACACCCAGAAAGTCATTTTACGTTATTTAAACAAACCAATTTAAATGTTAAAAATTCAATAGAGTTATAATCATTTTTGTGTATCTGTAAACTTTTTGACAGGTTCAGCTAGTGAATATTAATATTGGATAGGACATAATTATTTGGATGAGCACAAACTCAAGTTAAGCAAAAGGCCATTTTTAAATGGTTATTATATCCTTGGGCTTTTTGTAATCAGTGTCACCCTTTACCTAAATAAGTCTACCTGAGTTAACAGGTCACATCCACCCGAGTTTTTGGAATCAGTGTTGTTATTACAACTCCTCTTGAGTTTAAAAGCCTCATCTGCTCAAGGCAGTTGAAAATGAAGGTGATTGTTTTGACTAGGAATTATACTTGTGTAATATGATTCCAAAGTCAAAGCTTTTACGACTGCTCCACCCTTGCTGCCCAAATTAATATTGGATAGTAGCATTCATGTCTATATGATAATGAGAATTTATGATAGTCGAAATGATTTTTTTATATCCCTATGAATGTTGATATCATCTTTTAAATTCTGGCATTAATACTAATCGAATATTTTATAAGGAAGAACAAATTTATTGATTAAAAAAAAGTTAATAATAAAAAAAAATGAATCGGTTCTCATTATTAAAAATTTTTTTTCAGCCATCATTTGAGTTTAAAGAATGGGAAAGTGACATTCCTCCTGTAACCCAGCCTCACTTAGACTATCTTGCGCCTGAGTATACCCTGACAATGACATGCAGCCGAGCAAGTGACATGTTCTCATTGGGGGCCCTTATTTTTGCTATCTTCAACAATGGAAAACCATTTTATGAATGCCATGAGGATATAACACAATTTAAAAAAAATGCAGGGGAGGTAAGTATGACATTTATTTGCAACAGAGGTTGGGTAACTTTTTTTTTTGTAGAAAAATGTATTTACCTCTATTTGCAAACAAACCAATTTACTTATAGAATTCATGGATGATACATCAACAAAAAAATATATTCTGAAAAAATGTTAATTGTTGAATTCATTTTAAAAGTTTAAACAAGTATTTTTTTTCCAAATGATTAGGGCTCTACAGATAAATTTACCTTTAATTAATCTCTGACAACTATATATTTTCATTTACTAGCCAAATAGAAAAGTTACTAGCCAAACCCATACATTTTATTTCACTCTAATGTTATAAAAAAACCAATACTTTAAAACTTACCTTTAATTGATCTCTGACAACTATATATTTTCATTTACTAGCCAAATAGAAAAGTTACTAGGCAAATCCATAAATTTTATTTCACTCTAATGTTATAAACAAACCAATACTTCAAAACTTACCTTTAATTGATCTCTGACAACTAAATATTGGAAATAAAAGTCTGTTTTATTAGCATAGAAGTAGCACAAAAGAAAATAAAACATAGCAATCAAATTTATAAATAGAAATCAAACCCTCTTTTTAGCATTATGTGGCACACAAGAAAAACTATTGACCCTCATGAATTTCATATTCATTCAATAAAAATAATAAAATTTCATTGAATCCACTAATTTGGTATTATAGTTTATTTTTGAGATGAGGCTTCGTAATTTAGGAATTAACTTTATTATTTGGACCTTTTCTCCTCATCTCAGTAGGTTTTTGATGTTTCTACACTACGTTTCAGCCTAGTCTCCCCCAGGCCGTCTTCAGGTGTTTTAAAAAAAAACCACCTAGAGATGGCCTGAGGGAGACTAAGCCGAAACATAGTGTAGAAACATCAAAAATCTACTAAGATGAGGACAAAAGTCCGAATAATAAAGTTGATCCCACTAATTTGGGTCAAAATGTTTAGTCTTTCTGGCATAAGAATGACCCACAAAGAAATTACCCCTCCCCCCAAATTTCTAATTGACAGCATTTGGGATAATTTACTTTTGATCCTAGACAACTGATTTATAGATTGGAATCCTTTACTTCTGACAGATGTGTAGTCCATTTTATTAAGTATTGTTTTCAAAATATTTTTTTGTTACGATGGCCATGTATAAAAAGATATAATAAAAATATCAAAGCATACTCAGAAAAATTTAAATGATATTAGGTTTAAATATCATAAGATTCTAATGCATTTTTATTGTAAACACTAGCAGTATTGCCTGGCATTGCCTGGGAGTTGTGTTTAGCAACATCGAGCACTTTCATCTGTTAGATTAGTGACCATTTGAGAATACCAGGTACCATATCTTGCGTCAGGGTGGGAAATACCCAGGTTAGTATCTAGGGGCGCGGTCAAACCACTGGGTAGTTGCACCCTTAGTCTTTGGTTAGACAGGCATCTATGCATGTGGGTGGGGACTGCTTGTGAAGTTCATGTTCCCATAAGACTAGTTACTAACCTGTGTTCAGTTGTTGAGCTGGCTAACCCTCAGGATGTCAGTATTTTTGAACAACTTGATATTCACTCATTTGTTGAAAATTTTAAAACTTTTTGTTTTTGTTATTTTTTTTGTAGCTTCGTCAATTACGCCCCGCTCTTCTTGGTTGTGTCCCTGAGGAGGTCCGTGAACATGTCAAACTGCTATTGAACACAGAACCTTCTGTACGGCCAGATGCAGACCAATTGACAAAGGTAAGTTTTGTATTTATTTTTTGGAATTCTTTCTGATGAGCCTTGTTCTTGTTTTTAATTTATTTGCAGACTGATGTCCTCATCATTTTCATAGTTGTTGTTTCAACCACATTTCCAGCAACTTATCTCCTGGGTTTCATTGGGTGATTAACCGTGACCCCAGATAGGAATTCTGAGGATTGCAACTCTATTCCCAGCAATCACTGCCTTCCATAGTTGTTATCGGTTGCACCTAGTTGTTGACAAAAAGAAATCTAGACAAATTAAGAAAGATTTTGTATCAAATTTCATTAATAATAATAATAAAATTATTTCATTAATAATAATAATTATAATAATAATAAAGTTAACCATAATAACGTTATTAAACATAAATTTGGGAGTTCTAGTTGGCTATTCAGAGCTTAGTAAAACTTATTTTAAAATGTCAACTGATACTTTTAAAGACAGCACCTGAACAGAATCAGCCCACTCTAGGTTAATATACAGGGTGGGCCAAAAGTAGGTATAATTTCCACAATGCTAAAATAATCCTTGACAGAAATTGCTCAAAATGTCCTCTGCCAACATTGCAACATTCTTCACACCATGTTGTACGTACTGTTCCAGCATTTTCAAACTTCCAATCCTCTATAATATCAGGTTTTTTTTGCTCTTCATTTAAATTATTTGCCATTGCAAAAATGAATTGATAAAATAGATTAATTTAAAAAAGCATTTTAAATGAATTTTGTATATAATCGCATTTGAAATGAATTTTTTTTATAAAAAAAGCATTAGAAATTAATTTAGTATGAAAAATCATTAAAAATGAACTTTATATAAAAAAAAGATTTCTAATTACTATTCTCTCTTTTGTTTACAGATTCCATTTTTTGAAGATGTTGGTTCCATGACTCTACAATATTTAGATACATTGTTTCAAAGAGACAATCTACAGAAGTCCAAGTTCTTTAAAGGTTTACCTAAGATTGTTGCCAAGTTACCAAAGGTACTCAACTTATTTTTATCATTCCACTCTATTCTATCCTCAAGAGAAATTTCATGTTTTATTTTTCACAAATTATATATTTTGTATAATATAGAAATTAAATTGCTGTGATTGTATGAGAGCCTACATCCTGTAGCCCTTCAGAAAATGAAACCACAATAGTTTAAAAGAAAATCTTGTTTATACTTAGAGCTCTTCAGGAAACCCCAATAGTTATTTTCAGAAAATTATAGGCTTCTTTAACTACCTTAGAAAAAAGTTTTAGAAATGAACTTAGAATAAAAAATCATTAGAAATGAATTTATAATAAAAGACCATGAGAAATGAACCTAAGATAAAAAAGGGTTCTCATTAATTCAAAAATAAATTTCAAATTAGTTCATCATGGATTATCTGCCTTTTCAAAATTTTATTTTTAATTCATTCATTGTTTATAAGGGAATTTTTTAAAAAGATTCTTCCCGCTTAGTTCTAAAAAATCAGGAATATAGCCTACCCCCCTCCCGTTTAAAAACTTTGGAGACCCCTGACCTATCCTAACCTAATGGTTGTAGTATTGGCTTTTATCATTTATGTTAACCATCATCATTGTTGTATCCTAATATTGTTACTACTTCTATTTATTGAGAATTGAACCACCTACGTGGGAAGTCCCTTGGGACAGTGGGTGGGCAGTTAGACTTAAAAATTGCAATACATCAGTTCAAATCCTAGTCGTTTCCTCTGTATGATAATTAGACCAATACCCTTGGGAAAGGTTTGAATCTCTGAATTCCCTCTAGCTATGGATTAAACAGAGCATATTGTTCTTAGCATTAAACAACCTATAAAGGTTGATATACTGTAAGACAAAACAAATTATGGTCTAATAATGTTACAAAGTTGATGTTATGTTTTCCATTTCAGAGAGTGAACCAACAGCGGATATTACCTCCTTTATTTAAAGAGTGTGTCAATCCTGACATGATCCCTTTTGTCCTTCCCAGTATTCTCTATGTTGCTGAACAGTCGACAGATAAAGAATATATTCGTATCATTTTTCCGGAACTCATACCCATGTTCAAGTTGCAAAAACCTGTACAGGTAATTTATTCTAATCCTCTGCTATAAAATTAACAAATACAAAAATCTTTTCTAGTAATTTTTGAGGCCAAACTGTTGAGTCTCTAATTTTTGTTGACTAAATATACAGAAATTGAATAATATTAAAATAAAAATATATATAAAAATAGCTCCGAAATATAACAACGTAGATAAAACACTTAAAACGCATCATTTAAGCCTTTTAAAAATTTTATTCATTATCTATATTATATGATGCTTCAGAAGAACTATAATTTATTAAAATAATTATAACAACAATGATATGAAAACTAATAATAACCACACTAGTAATAATTCTATAAGTTGATCTAGAGAAATTGAATAATAATAATTATTATAAAATTAACAAATAAAAACTAATAATAATTACACTAGTTATAATTCTATGAGTATATATACAGAAATCAAATAATGATAATAATAATCATAAAATAAATAATATAAATACTAATAAGAGTAATTTTTCCAAGTGGCAACTAAAAATAATAAAACACCTTATCTCCTGGTGACTGACAATCTTCTAAATGCCAAATAAAAATGTCTCTTCAACCGTTATTTATTTTTTAATTAATTGTGTAAAGTCAAATTATTTAAACAAAAAAGGTTTAATAGGATAGAAAATAAAAAAAAAAATATATTCTATTTTTTTAACAAGGCTATTTAAAAAAAAATCTAAAGAAATTCAATAAATATTTATACAGAAGAATAAATACTTCAAAGTGAAATGGATTATACTTTGTTAACCATTAACTAAGTTTTCAATTATTGGTTTATTCATGACATTAGAGTGAGATATGGATTTGGCTAGTAACTTTTCTATTTGGTTAGTAAATGAAAATATCTAGTAGTCAAAGGTTAACTAAAATCAAATTTTTCCATAGTGTGCACATGTAGATCTAAAATTCTACAAGGTAAATTGAATTGATTAGATTGATTATTTCTTGTAATTTATTTCTTTGTTTTTTTTTTTTTTTTAGATCTTGTTAATCTTTTTACAAAACATGAGTTTACTTTTAAGTAAGACCGGTGCAACAGACATTAAGAATCATGTGCTGCCAATGATCTATCATGCTCTGGAATCAAATGATCCACAGATTCAGGTCAGTTTTGTTTTAAAAAATGGTGGTAACAAGCGAAAAAGATGATACATAATTAGCGAAATTATCAACAAGCCAATCAGAGCTATTCTATTAAACGACCACAGGGGATTGAAATATCTGTCCTATCGTCTTTTTCGCTAGGTTGCCTAGGCTGATGATGTGCAGGCTTTTCAGGATTTTAAGAGCTAATAATGAGTTTTCATTATTTTTTCTTTCCTCATTCTCCTTTTTACTTTTCATCTTTTATATATATATATATATATATATATATTTTTATATATATATATATATTAGTTAAGCGCAGACACGCAGTCAACAGCCGTCGGCAACTGCCAGTTTCTCGCTACCCAGTCATCACGCCTGATGATCGCATAGCAAGAAACTGGCAGTTGTCAACGGCTGTTGACTCCGTATCTGCACTTAACTAATATACATTCTCTATCACTGATATTGAGCACTCTAACTATAAATTTAAGGAATCTTAACACTTAGATTAATATATATATATATTTTTTTTTTTTCTTCTTCTTAAGCTTGATTTAAAAAAACAAACTTTTAGACACAAATTTGAAATATAACAAAATCTCAAGATACAACCATGTTATCTTGAATGTACCAACAAATTATTTTTCTGAATTTTTAGCAAGATTTTTTTCTGTCTGAAAAATGTTTCTATACAAACAGATTTTTCTACAAAGAATAACTTGGATTTAGCATTATAAAAATCTAAAAAAAAAAAACTCAAAAAACCTAACAATCTTGTTTTTTTCTTAAGGAATTGGTTTTGAACATCATTCCCACATTTGCCAGCCTGATAGATTATACATCATTAAAAAATTCTATTGTTCCAAGGATTAAGAAAATGTGTTTATCAACTTCAAGTCTTTCGGTAAGTCTTGTTTCCTAGATTTTACTGTAAATAATATACCAATCAACTGCAATGACTTCATACATATCAACAATTCTATCAAAACGCAACTACCAATCTAAAGACCTGAAAGATATCTACTAAACAATACCAACCCAAATAAAATTCTTTAAAAGAAATAAGATTATAGACAAAAATTTAACCTTTTTCTCTCCTAAAAACAAAAACATCAACTAATTAAACCTCGCAATTGACTAATTTATATTTAAATCTTTTTCCAATTAAAAAATCTCTCCTTAAAAAATGCTTGATTAGAATAACTATCCTTGGCATTTAATGACCGAAAAAGTAGACATGCCATAAAACAAATCAATCAAAGAAGAATTAAAGCCTTCTTTTTGTCCAAACATAGTATTTTAAATAACACAGTTGTGATGTCCTGGGGAAGGAGGTATTGATATTTGCTGAGTGGGTTTGGGGGATGTTAGTTGATTATATCCGGTAGATGTTGTTTGTTGTTCTGTTGTTGTTTAAGGTCATCCTCTTTCTGAAGAGTTCCGTCCGTCAGGGGCCGTAACTCTTGGCATGGCGGTAGTTAGAATATTACAACAGTGAGCACTGTTCAATTCATAGCTGATAAAACAAGTCAATCACTTGATCAAACAAGTAATAAACACTTCTAGGAAACAACCTTTAATCAACAGGTATTCAAACACTGACTGATATTTTTTTTTTATAAGACGAACAAAATGGGAATTAAAAATATTTTGGGTCAGTTTTAAAAGAAACATCATTTTGTTTTAATGTGATGGAGTCTGGCTTATTTTTGAATAATAATAATAATAATAATAATAAATTAAATAAGGTATATTTTATCAAAAATCAAAATTTTACTGAAGCTTTGGCTCTTAAACTTGATTTTTAAAATTTTTATTTTTCTTATTCTACCCTTTATTTTCTTTTTTATGGGCGGGGAAGGTCTACTTGGCTCAGTGGGTAGGCAGTTGACTTTGGAATCGTTATTTGCGAGTTCAAATCTTAGTTTTTCTGTTTGCATTCTTAACTGAACTAATACCCTTAGGAAAGGCATGAATCCCCACATTTCCACCAGCTATGAATTAAACAGTGCACGCTGTGTTATTCAAAAACTTATGTGCGAACAAATAGAACGTTTATAAAAAAAAAAGATTATTCTCAACATTAAGTGACCTGAAAGGGTTGATATGCTGTAAACAAAAAACCTTTTTTTTTTTTTAACTCTTTGCTTTCAGGTACGTGTTGGCTGTTTGGTTTGCCTTGGCAAATTACTTGAATATATGGATAAGTGGTATGTACTTGACGAGGTCTTTCCACTCCTTCCACAAATTCCTTCTCGAGAACCTGGTGTGCTAATGAGTATATTAGGTAAGTTGCAACCCCCCCCCGACCCTGACATAAGGGCCTCTTTTTCCACTTTCTATTTCTGAATTAGTTTATTACCTTTTTACTATTTGCTAATATTTGTATTTCAAATCAAAAGCAACATCTTACCTAATAGCCAATCTAAAAATATTAGCCTGAAAACATTTATTTATTTCAATTCCTCATTATTAGGGCTGTGACAATATTCTTTTTAAAATATGCTTTATATTCTCTTAATATGCTGAAAATATTTAAGAATATGCTTTTTTTTTTTCAAATTTTTTTTAAAAAGAATGAAAAAAAAACCTGTATGCAAAGATTATGCTTATAAAAAAATATTCTTGTCACAGCCTTAATCATTATCAATGATAAATACAGTATATATATATATATATTATTTTTGAGAAATATCAAGTAATATTACTGTTATCATATTAGATGGCATGGGTCTACTAGTAAATGATAAATATTTGTGGTGTGATACAACACAACATAAGCTTAAGTATTAATAATTAGTCGGAGTGTGAATGTTTTTATTAAAGAATATTCCTGTTAGAGTCCTAGTTATTAAAATATTCTTTAATAAAAGCATATTGTTACAGCTATTCTAATCAGTAAAGAATTAAAAGCAATGATTAAACCGCAGTATCAAGTAATGACAAGAAAATTCTATAATAAAAGCATATTGTCATTGCTCTACTAATAACTATATAATTGTGTGATATAACTAGGGCTAAGACAATATTCTCTTTCAAATATGCTAGAGAATATGCTTTTTTACACGGGAATATTCTTTTTTAAAAGAATATGCTGCTTTGAGACTGAATATTTCGGCCTTACTATGGTATTTTAATTGAACGGGTATAGTTGAGTAGTTGGTAATCTTGCAATGTTAGGGTTGAAAGGGTTATTTGTTTTTTTTAATAAATTCTTTTGATGATTTTGTAAAACCTTCAGTTAATGCAGAAAATAGATAGAAAAACCTTTATTTTTATGTCCTGGGTACTAACACGCTTTAAGTATCTACAAGGACGAGATGTCTGTACATAT
>JAUZSX010050605.1:0-19991 GCA_034780655.1 Idiosepius hallami
ATATACCTTCATAGTTTATGTTGGTACATGGATAGTAAATCAATACATTTGGAATAAAGCAAGTGATTAGATTTCAGCTCTAGAATACAGAAGTAAATAAAATAAGTTTATTTAGAAAAATGTTTAAAATCTTAATGAGTTTTAATGAGAAATAGATAACATTTTCCGGATTAGAAAGTCAGATGTCGTAACAAAAAAGGAAAATATTACTAAGTGAAAAATATTATCTTAAGTAGAGATAGACTAAGAGTGTTATGGTCTTTGGGCAGAAAACGCAATAGGCCCCTATCCCTATTTTTTACAGTTAAATGCCACTTGTAAAGACTGTGCCACAGATGATCTGTGCATATTGCCTTAATTATGGTTGGTAGTCAGCTACAACCATTAAACACATATTATGATGCATTTGCATCCAAATAAGAAGGCATGTATTTCTGACATTTCTGATATTTTTATTGGCTGCCAGACAGGCCCTTTTTCAGTGCTGGGTCTTCGGACATAGTCCGATTGACTGATGGGTTCATCCGCCCCTGATCTAAAATCAATGGTTGTTGAAAATATGTTTTTTATTGTAACAATAACCATTGATTTTGGCTTTAGAAATAAAGTTGTAAAAAAAAAATAAGTATGGAGTTTGTTAACTTAGTTAATACAAAATAATTCTTATCAAAACTTATTTTACCATGAGTAAAGAAAATATTTGCTGTAAGAATTTAGTATTCTGCACTCATACTACTATATCATTTAAATAACATATGTACAAAATAATGTTTATAAAAAAATTGTTCTCAACATTAAAATGTCCTAAAAATGGTGGTATGCCATTAATTACGAAAAAACAACTATTACCATCAATAAGTCAATGGATATTACCATAACACAAAATACAAGTTTAAAGATTTGATTAATTCATAAAAAACATGTTCAATTAAAAAAAAAAAAACTCTATTAAAAAAAGACCATATGCAAATTACACATTACTACGTTTCAATCATAAAGTAGATCTGGAATGAATGTGTATTTATTTACTTAATTCATTCTCTTTGCTAATACTGTACATTTGTGGCATTTTTCCTGTTGAAACATAGCTTAATTAGATTCCAAGTTGAAAACATTTTTTTAATGCTATCTTAGGGGATGATCTCATGCCACAGTCACCCATGTTTGGAAAACCTTTGTCTGAACAACATGTTTATTTGCCTTACTATGAAGGGCAAACACTTCATATGCGTAAGTCTACTTGGTATGTCTTCGCATGAGAGAAGAAAAAAAACAGAATCAAACCAAATTGCTTCTGCAACTCAGAGGTGTAGCAAGGTGGATGCAATGACTTCTGAGTTTGTGTCTAAAATCTCTTCTTTTTTAGTTTGAAATCTTTCAGCATTTACCCTTTCTTTCTTCGAAATTCATTCTAAGCTCTTGAAATATTTTGGGCTTTTTTCGATAGGATCGCATAAAATGATGATAATAAGAGATAGCTCATTGTTTAAGATAATAGGCTACTCACATGGACGAGGATTAAGGGAAGCAGAGGGTAGGCTGAAATTGTCAGGGCTACTTACTTTTCGTAAGATGTTAGGTTCAGTCTTTAGCTTTTTCAAGTTTCCAGGAGAGGAAGTCTTTCCATCCCACTAGTCTTCTAAAAACACAAGATACAATGATGCAAAGACCAGGGGAGTCGGTTTTTATATATTTTTTAATGGCCATCTTGTTCAATTCACGAGTCGTGTACTCCCTCTACCTATAGTCGTGCAACAACTCTTTTATATACAGATGGTTTGTCAATCGAATCAAACCAATAAGTCCTAAGGTCTACCGAACTAGCTTGTACCTATAACAACATAACAATTGTTACTATCTTTAGTATTGGGATTTTGTTTCTAGGCTCTTATGAGATGTTGATTGGATCTTTATATCATTTTTCTTAAGTAGAATAATAGATATATAACAAAACAAATTATACAAACTCTTAAATTTTTTATGGAAGAGCAGACACCAAAAACATCCTTGCTCCCTGTCGTGTGTAAGGGAGCCTTTGCTACGCCTCTGAAGCTACTTTGCATTGTCTGCCACAGAAATCTTTTTGTTTGTTTAAACAAACTTCTCCTGCGATATGAGTCTAATTTTTAAGATGGAGAGTTATTATTTACTCTATTTACATGGTTTTGAAGTATTGACTTCTTGCTTAATGTGATCACAGTGTTTCGGCTGCAGTATATTCTAAATTTCTTCAGGTGCCTTTTGTTTGTGTAAATTACTGGTGTTGGGGACCTGTTATTATTTACACATCTAGAACTATTGTCTTGACTTTTGTTATATTCTCGATATATTAGTTGCTGTATTTTCATAGTTTCTTCTGATATATTTTCTTTTAATTCACTTCACAGGGTTCAATGTTCTTGTTTTACTAACCCAGCTTTATATTATTTTACCTCAATTTTTCACATCTTTTAGTTAGGAATATTGTTGATGTAACAATTAATATGGCAATAATTTAGATTGTGTAAATAATAAAGCCGTTTTATTGCATGACCAAAGAATTGTCAATGTTTAATTCATAATATTAGATTTTGTGGGCTTCTTTTGTGTCATACGTGTGTGTGCTTACCATCTAGTTTAGGGTTTCTTTTAAAGTACCAGATCAGTTGTCCAGTCATTTTGTGTGATCTAAATTGATAAACCGAATCATTGGAGTTTTCCTCTTAGAGTTTAGGGTTTAGAATAAATTTAGAACATAAATTCAAATTATTTACTTGAAGTATTTTTAGAATTTGGAAAGAACAAAATTCTATTTAATTTTTTGAATTTCATTGACTCCTAAAATTGGAACTGGATTATTATTATTATCATTATCTTTATTATTATTATTGTTATTATGTGAGATCTCGCACCAATCACTAAGCACTATTGCACCCACCAACCAGTGGCTTTTACTAGAGTCCGAGTGATAGCAAATCTCCTCCGCACCATTCTAGTCAGGACTGTATAGTGCAGCATCTCCCTGAGTTTTCACCCTGTTGTGTCTACTTTGCACATCCACCATTAGCAGAGTTTTTCTACTATGCTAACACCTCGTGGTGATTCCTGAAGTGCAGAGTGACAATAAGCCTTGTCTGGCACTCCAGTATATTTAGAAAACTTGCAGTCAATGATTGAAAGCTTTCCTCATTATTATTATTATTTATTTATTTATTTTCTTCTAAAATGCAATTATAGAGTAATTATATAAAGAATACATAGATGAAAAATATAGCAATTGCAGGTAGATATTATTGACGTATTCTGTTTTTTTTTTAAAAGATAAGTTGAAGTGCTGAAAATATTGAAAAACAACAAATCTTTTTTATATAAAAATTTTGTGAATATATTAAATAAAACAAAGGATATTAGTGACTATGGATAATTAGTGTATGATGAACAAAAGATTTTAACTTTTATTTTAAATATCTCAATCAATATTAATGTAAACAATAAAGATGAAGCCTTATTTGTTTGAAAATTAATAAAATAAAGATTGTTATTATGAAATTGTTGTAAGTTGTGTCTACTTTTGTATTGGATTGAAATCTGTTGGTATGTGTCTTGTGTTTTGAAATTCTATCGAGTGTGCATTCTGCTCAGCATTTTCATGTTGAGTTTTTTCTTTCATAATCTCTTCTTGACACTTTTCTAACTTGTTCGTCAAATTCAAAATTGCTTTCATGACTGATGTTTTTCTGCACCATACATTATTTTAACAGTTTTTTTTTCAATTATTATTGTTATCATAAGTTTGTCATTTTCTTAAACTTTATAATAATGTAGTATTATTCAAATTAACTTTCTATACCCCTTGAAAATTTCAATAAAATATAATAATCACCAAAACCTTACTAGTATTTCTTTTTACACATTGAATAACATAGACACCAAACAAAAACATTGCTTGTACATTTACAGCATTTAGAGTGTAAGTCATTTTCTTCTTGTTAGTTTAGACAATTTCTCCTTTATTCATTATTTATCATTTTTTGAAGTAGATTAAATCTCTGCTTCTTGTCTCTCATATGTCCGGTCAGTACCATTTCCCAAACTCCCCACAACTATTAGATAGTTCTAAATTGAGGAATTATGGTGTCAAGTAGGAACAGAAAATTGGTTCCTTAGACCAGGAGATTTTTTTTAGACCTTAACTATTTTCATCTAAAAATATTAAGCATTATTCAGTCTAAATTTGTGAAAAAGAAAAAATAAATATATATACAAGTATTGTTCTTGTCTTGATTTCTATATCACTAACATTTCTTTTTCTTCTCTGGCATTAAATAGGTTATTTTTTTTATGGCATAAGTATTTTTAAGCTCATGTAAATACTTTAGTTAATTCATTACTTGGCCATCTCATGCTTTGTCATTAAAAAAAGATAATCTTGCAATCATTTAGCAACTTAAAAAAAAAAATGATTGATGCTAGCTACTAACACTGGAACACAGAAGATTGTAAGAAGATTGTTTTGTTTGATAATTTCTATTATTAATTAGGATGAAAAAATGAAATTTTATAGAACTCCAGTGTATCAATCATCTAAACTAATGAAAATAAAAAACCCAAAGTGTTTAAATACTATAAATAATGATTGATTATGGTAGATGATGACTATTCATATAAGAAATTTAGGCAAGCAAAAAATATTGTTGAAATTAATGATTCAAGCAACTTATGTATGAATATGACTACTGTGATAAGAATAATGTCAATGCATAAGTAATTGTTGTCTTATTTTCATAGAAGGAGAAAAACAGCAACAAAATACTGGATTTAAAATTTATTATGAAGTTCAAAGAAAAAACAATCCTTACTTAATTTCTTCTCTTTAAAACAATAACAAAAAAAACCCAGAACAAATCTCTTCCTTTTCATAGAATTTTTCTAGAAATTTCCATCTTCTAGATTTCTTGTTAGCCTTTATATTTACAAAATTATCTTCTCTTGTTTGATCTATTCTGAGTAGCCTGCTCTTACTTTGAATCCTCTCACTTTTACCTTCATTCTTTTTGCATTATGATTTCTTTTTTCAATTATGTGCATTCATCTCTTTGTATGATTTTATCTCAATTCAAGTGTGGTTTATTCACAAATAATTTTGAAAAAATAAACATTGAAAAAAATTCCCTGTTGAATTTTTAGATATGAAAGATCTTTATAAAAATCGTTACAGAGTGAATAAAAGGAAAATAAGTATTATTTTTTTTTTAGTATAATCTATATATTTAAAAAATGTACCAAAATTCAGAGAAATATCTAATTAAATTTTTACTAGTTATGATTTGAATCATAGACTTTATAATTATTAAATTACTCTTCTGATCAAATAATTTTTTAGAAATAATTTTATATTATTTTTATTTTTATACTGGCAATAATCAATAATTTATGGATTTTGGTTGGGAACATTGATGCGCATATGTGAGGAATGACCATTTTGTGGCAGCTTTTTAAGGAATTTTTAAACAATGTTTTAGTATTTCATAAAATCAATGATTTAAATAAATTTGAAATTTTAAAAAAATGGAGGAATATTTTTTTGCTTTTATTAGAGTAAGGACTTTCTAATAAAAGTAAAATTTATTAAGAAATAATAGGTTATAATAGATTTTTTATTGTTTAAAATCTTTAAAATTTTGCTTTTGGCTTTCTCTAAAATATGCAAAGAAAATACATGTTTGACCAACTCAGCTCTCACCAAAAATATTTGTTGAAGATAATAAGCTTGAAATAATGTAAGCCATACTGATAGTTAATGCCTTGCAAAAGTTGTCTCGTTGGTGGCGCCCACTTATGTCTGAGTATCCAATCTAAAATCTGTCCCCTTATTTTTTCGGATGTCATGTTTTACATGGCCTGCAAGGACCTACCTGTGGTGAAAGAGTAATGAAGATTGAGGGGAAAAAAAGTAGAGACAAAATGACAGTGCCTTTTGCTATTTGAATTGCTTTTCATGGTTTTTGCTGCGCGACAGCCACATACATTTGCTTTGGCCTGCATTGCTTCCACCGTGGCTCAATAAAGACAAAACAGGCAGCCTCCACGGTGCAGGTCACAAAAGTAGAACATTTTTTTAATCTTAAAATCCTTTTTTTTTTTTTCAAATCTCTTATAAGAGAATTGTAAAACATGGTTTGGTAGTAACCTATAACTTCAGGACTTTTTAAATTCAAACTTCTTCAAATTTTTCATTCAATAAAAATCTCATAGGTTTTATTCGTTATTTATGAAATTTTTATATGATCTCTTTGAATTAAAATAAATGATTAATAGTTTTGATTTTTTTGAAAAGTGATTAAACAATTTTTATAATAACTCATAAAACTATTTCAACAATAGATTTATTTTATTGAATTTAATTATATATGTTTGCATTAAAATTAATGATCATTCACCAAAAAATATTTCTAAAATAGTCTTAGATAAAAGAAAAAAAAGAAAAATTTTGTAGAAATCATTTATTTATCTATCTTCTTACCATTCTACAGGTGAAGACAGCATCTCTATTGAGAAGGGTGACATTACATCTCCAATGGATCTATCTTTTGATAAGGTAAACAAAACACATTGCCCTATTTGCATGGTTATGTGTTTTTCACAGTTTTTATATTCATTAGAATTTTATATATTTTTTTTATTATTATCACATTGTAAATATTATTATTTGCCAGAAGTTATGTTGTAAATATCTTTTGTTTATTCTCAGCCAGATGCTTTGATTTGATAGGGAAACATTGTGTATATTGTATAAAAGTGAATATAGAGAATGTATTCATGAAATGCAATAGTTTTAATAGAGAAACCTTACTGTAGACTTGATTAAAAATATTAAATATAGATGATGAAAATTATTGATGGAAAATGATATTCTAGTATAAATAATAATTATCTAATAAAAGGTAAATTTGGAAGTTAAATTTAGCTTTTATGTAATCAAATATATTTGGATAAAATTCAAACGTAGTGTAGAAAGATCAAAAACCTTCTAAGATGAGGACAAAAGTCCAAATAATAAAGTTAATTCCTAAAAAAAAAGTTTCGAAGCCTCATCTCAAAATTAAAAACTAATTAAAAATTCAAACCAGTTTCATTTTTACAATATTTGAATTATGAACAAAGATTAAAGATTATTTTGAGTAAAATGAAAAAACAAAAATATGTTTTTCTTCAATTTTCTATAATTATTCGATACCAATTTTATGCACAAATTTTATGTTTTATTCAGTATGGAAGCTCTACAACATTGAATTTTTAAATAACTTGATACAAATAAACTGAATTAAAATTGCTTCTGTTTTTGAATGATTTTAAAATGATAATATTCAGACCACACAATCTTTCTCTGCTAGTTTTAAAATGCCTCACATTCAACAGGCTTTCTTAATTATTCAGTTGTGAATGACTTTCAGTGTTTTTACATTACTGGCTAAGAATACTTTAGCTTGCATGCAAAAGAAATTTCTGTATTGTAATTAGTAGTTTATATACACTTGTGTTGAATTGTTGATCAACTATATTGAAAGGGAATAAAAATCAAATACATTTTTGATCAATCCATAAATTTATAGGTTTTATACTTTTCACACTTTACTAATATTTCAAGTGAAATTCAATCCTGTGAATATCTTTAACAAATGTAGATTTTTTTGTATTTTAAATAAAATATTTTGAAGTAAGATTATAATGAGACTTTAATCTAAACCCTTTATTTAATCTTTTTTTTTTATACATAAGGTCAAAAATGAAAGCACTAGTCTGAAAATTTCAAATTATAAAGACCATAAACTTCTACCATCAAACTTCAAATAGTTTGCTGACTAGATTGTTTCTAGTTGAATTTATATTTTGGTTGACCATTTAGAGAACTTGACCTCATATCATAGTACTCTTGTACATTTGTCCCTTTTGACCTGCTACTAATTAGATTGATAAACTTTGAAGTAAACTTCAAATTTAATTCGTAAATCTCTATGGAATTCCATTATGTTAATTTTCTGTTTATCTCTTTAATTTTGTTTTTGATACATGCAACTGCTTTGACAATATTGAGGTGTTTTCTTTTGAAGGAGTTAGTAAGTAGGGCTGTGACAATGTGTCACATCCCTAATTATTAGGGCGGTGACAAGAATATTCTTAATAAAAGTATTTTGTTACGCCCTACAAATAAGTAAGGAATTAAAAGTAATGTAAAATTGCAAAATAATCAAGTCTGTGACAAGAATAATATTCAATAAAAACATATTATCACAGCCATAGTAATAAGGCAGAGTCAGGTTAATTTTTTGACTTTATTTGACTTACTAATTAACCTACTTGAAAAGAGTCTATTTTACATTTCAGAATTCTAATAATTAAAAATCCATACATAATCTGAAAACTTTGCCATTTACTAAATTTTATTGATAACCAACAATTTTTTTTTATGTATATAATAATTTTTCTAAGTTAGTGAGTATTCATTCATTCTGTAAGCAACATAATACCATTAATAAAGTGTGTATATTTTTCTTTGGTTGGATATAACTTCTTTTCTCCATTAGTTAAAGATATTTGTTTCTTTCTAGTTATCTGGTCAAAGAAATACATTTTGAATCATATTCAATAGAAAAGATTTAAACTTCATATAATTTTCTAAGTTCTTGATTTTTATTCCCCATTTCATATTAGATATTATTTATCATTTTTTTTTACTATGGTAAGTATTTCAATGTTGTAAAAATATTGTACCAATTTTGCTTACTGGTCACATTTATTTGTTGCACGAACTGTTTTAAATGTATTTGCCCTCTGTTGCTTTCATTGTAAATTAGGACTTACGTAAAGTCCAGCACACTTCTGAAGAATCCAGGGATCGCATCATAAGTGACATTGGTGCTGGCCTGGAATATCCAACCTATTTGGAGAAAGGCCCTGATTATGAGGCTGAAATGATGTACTATAGTGGAGATATTTTGTCACCACAGGAAAAGGTAAATTTATTGCAGCTTTTTTAAAAAAAACTTGTTTTATACTAATCCCCTAACAAAATAATCTTTTTTAAAACAGATTAAAAAAGAAACATTCTGATTATTTTTCTTATCAATCTGTTTGGTGAAAACTGTTCTATGACACTCTCAACTCATAAGGGAATGGATAACCTCAAATTTACTTCTATCATCATTTTATTATAATACTTTAGATAATTATATAAAGACTGGTTGATGGTTTTATTATAAGTCTCAAAGAAACTCTTTGTTTAAACAGTATTAAAAAACAATAATGAATAGCTTCAAGTAATTTTATTAATTTTCCATAATGTAGATCTTTCAATAAATGATTGCAGCATAGAGTAACATTTACAGAGTTATTAAAAAGGTGAAAAGTTTTTTTTTTAAACTAAATTAGATAAGACTTAGACCCCCACCACCCAATTATTTCTTCCTTTTTTTTTCTGAAGAATAATTTACTCTTCACAATAAAAAAAATTATTAGAGGAAATAGTTTATATGAAATTCAGTGAGAAAAAGAGAGATGAGGGAAAAGAGGAAAAAAAAAACTGAAGCACATAAACAAAAAAATATCGCATTCAATGTAAAAAAAAATAAAACTTGATTTTCTAACAAAAAATTAAATCTGTTTCTTACTTTAAATATTTTATAAAAGATTTGATTTTAAATGTTGTATCAAAGTCTTTCATCATTAGATATTATTTTAGAATTCAGAAGTGAAGTAGATGAAAAAATAAATACCATAGAAACATTTAGAAATTGATTAACTTTTTTTCCTATCTCTCATAAATACAGTAATTATGTATATATATACACACACAGGTACATACATACATACATACATGTATATATATATATATATATATATAGATAGATAGATAGATATATGGGTGTGGGCGTATGTGCAATAATGTGTTGGCATATTAGCAGCTCTATCACTGATATTTATCACTTTATCAAATAAATTTAGAAACAAACACTGTGTTAATCACTAAGTAAAATAATGATCACTAGTTATCTTTTCTCTTTATATTTACATTAACACGCAAACATATATATAGAGAGGTATAGTGTAATTTCAAGAATGTCCCGTTAACAAAAATTGTCTGTTTATGTGATAAAATTAGAATTTTATAAGTAAGATATTAAAGTGGTTTTCTTACTGCTCATCTAAAGTTAAATATAATTATTTCTTTTTAGATAACTGCCTGTGTTAGCTAGTACACCTTATTATACTGCTTATCTTTCCAAGAATAATCCTCTTTGTTCAAACTGAAAATTATATAGTCATGTTTATTTTCAAATAGCCTCATCCATTGTTGTCAGTTCTAAACATGTTCTTCTTTTGCTATATATTTTTTTTGATCTAATAAATATATGTATCAATATTTTCACGAAAATTTAACTTTTATGTTAAGGTTATCCTATATGGGCTGCGAAGTTGGAGCATTGGTAAAAGCTCGGGCTCTGAAATCGTGGTTAGCGAGTTCAAATCCCAGCCAAAACCATTACTTTCACTTTAGCAGCCTCGGGTAGATAAGACTTGATAACTCGGGAGAGCATCTCATCTAGGTGAAGGGTAATACCGAATGTAAAAAGTCCGGATAAGAGCACATAAAAATGGCCTTGTGCCAACCTAGGGCTGGTGCTCACCAAGTAAATATTATATTAAGGTTATCCTATTCGTATTGTTTTAAAAATCTTAGTTCCTCTTAGATTCTTTATTATGATTATGTCTTGATGCTGATGGTAAATATATTTTCCTAAGTCTGCATTTTCTAAAACATTAAATCATTATATTACAATAGAGGTAAATAACACATAATCATAAAAGATTATTCTAATCTATAAATTTACAACATAGATGATTGATTTTTAAATTATTTGAACTTTTTCTAACATACTCATAACATTTACAAAAATTAAAGAATTAAGTTATCTTTTGTTATATATTATTATCAGGCTTGCCATAAGTTCATGAAATCCAACAAAAAGTGTCTGCATTTTCACAAATTTAAGTTTTAATTAAGATGTAAAATAGACTGATAAAGACAAAGGAAATGGCTTAAAAAAGTTGTGTTACTTTTGAAAAAGTTCTTGTGCAATAAAATTCATTGATAGGTCAAGGGAAATAACTTAAAATCTATTTCTATGACTCTCCATTTATATAGGGGTAAGCCCAAACTAGAAAAATTCCCTAAATTAGTTTGTTGAGATGCTATTATTTTTCAAATAGTTTTTTTTATCTATACATTTGTTAAATTATACTTTTTAGCAATAATCAAGATTAGTGCTTTAACATGATTAATTGAGAATAGTTTTTCTTTCATGATTTTTAATCAATTGTAATACATTCGTAGTATCAAAGTTTTTATTATAAACTTTGTTTTTATATGAATAAAAAGGCTATTCTTTCTCTGGTTTCTTTTTTTATTTATACATAACTGGAATGTGATATCAGGGCGTATGTGGATAAATAAATGTATGGGCGTGTATATTTTTACCATTAAGCTTAAGGCATGTCCATAGTTTTTAGCATGTAACTAAACCATATTAATTTTCTAAACAAACTGATTTTTCATTTTTTGTTTATTCTTTTGGGTTTTTCTACTATCTTTTGGTTGTTACTTTGCATGTTTTAAATCTTTATTTCTGTGGAAACTGATTCTTGTAAAAACTGCAATTCTTTATCTTAGATTTTTTTAAAAAATCAAGACTTGAAAGAATCTTATTAACCTTATAAAACCTATAAATATATAGGTGGATATTATTGATAGATATTTTAAAGAGGATAATTTGAAATTTTTTTATAAATATTCACTTTTATCAAAATGGCTTCAATGACAATTTTATCAGTAATACTTAATTGTACACACTAGATAATACAAAAATATCGATGACTCCTGACCATCTATCCCCTGACCATGTATCCTCCCTCCCTCTTTCTTTCTCTCTCCCTCCCTTTCTCTCATATATTCATATATGAATGAGAAAGATAGAGATTAAGTGGGGTAGATATACTGAAGCCATTTGTATTGTGTCATTTTGATTGCACAAGTACAAACTAATTAAGTATTACTAATATGGTTATATTTATATGAAATTTCGTTGAAGTGTTCTTAGTTTTGATTATGACCACTAAGATAATGTAGGCAACTTTATATGTATATATAATCACCAGAGAAGGAGAAACTATCTTCTGTTTCTTAATTATTTCTTATGGCAATATCCTCTGATTCATTAATTTATGGAACCTTTCATTTCTTAGCTACAAATTTTTAATTACATTTTTTGAATTTTAATTTCTATTTGAATACCATATTTTCAGATTTCAAAGCAATTCTGATTCTACCTTTTTACTGATCTAAAGTTGAACTCGAATGCACAGTTGGCCAAAATTTTAGATTGAACAAAGCTGCAAACCAAATGAATCTCTTAATATAGACCCAAACATGTTTTGATTTAACCATAAATAAATAAACTATAATATTAATTATAAATTGCCTTTTACACCAAATATAATTACACTGCAGTCCAAATTAGGCTCACAGACCAGAGCTTGAGACTAATGATTAAATTAATAAAAAGTTATTTCTGTTTCAGAATATTTTATTCTTATTTGTTTATTGCTAATTAATAGTACCTAGCTGTAAGAGCATAGACTATGGATTCCATAGTCTATGCTCTTAATATCATTTAAATATTCCTATCCTATTTAATACATTCGCTTATGAGCTTAGATTAGGGAGAGATCTTCTTAATCCTCTTTCTACTAGGAGATTAACTTTTAATTTAAAGACATTCAGGTTTTCCAAGAATTAGTTTTTTTTGACAATTTTCTGTTCAATTATTTTCATTTTTCTATATAGTTTTTAACAAAAATAATTTATTTGCATGAGAATGAACTATTCCTTTTGCTATCAGGACCACCATGGTCATGACAGCGTTTTTTCTGGTGGATTTTCAACCCTAGATGCTCTATCCACATCATTTGAAAAAGACAGGATTTCCACCCTTGATTCTACTTTCGATAAAGATTCTCTCCATCATAGACACTCTCCAGTTGAGGCAGTTGAACAAGTTTTCGTACGCCAAGTTGGCTCTTCATTTGCACCAAAGGAGACTAGTAGCCAAATGGATGATGAACTTAATTATGTTGATGACCCTGAAGCTTCATCATCAAAGGTAAATCTTAGAACATTAGGTGATGGGCATCTTTCTTTAAATATCTGTTACTCTTATTTGCTTTCTGAAAGCAAATTTTAAAAAACCCTCTCTTTTTCTCGCTCTGAATAAATTCTACTTAATATTTTTATTTTCATTTACCATCATTCATCATAATTTTTGTTCATGATGTTTATTTACATATTATATTTTTTTACTTTAGAACAAGTATAATCATTATCTTTCTAGAAGTCTGTGCTTTCATGAGAAGTTAAAACTTAGAATTTTGAAATGCGCTGGTGTTTTTAGTAAATACATATCTACATTTTTTAATAGTATGTTAAAAAGAAAAGTTAATAAAAATTTTCATTCTATTAAACTAATCCAATTAAACTGAAATTGAATGAAGGTTAGCACTATGATATATATATTTTTTGATTTTTTTAAATCTTGTTCACCTCTTGACAGCCATCAAATCAGAGTTGATTTAAATTTTATATTGATCCCCAAGCCTTTTCTATATTATGAGAATATTTCTGTGTATATTTCATTACTTGCAATTTATCACGGACAAAACAATATGTTAAATAAAAATGTAAATGAAAAAAAGATATCTAGGAAGAATATTTTAGTTATTTAAAAACCTCTATTTGATCCTTTTTTGTAATTTTACTGCTATATAACTAATCTGGTGTTGATGAATTATAATATCTGAAAAATAAAGATTAATTAAAATTGTTTTATGAGTATTTTAGTATTTCATATTTAAGGAGAAAATATGTTGATAAATTAATGAAAAACAAAAATTATGATTTGAATGCATTGATTTTGGTTGTTAACACAATCTCAAACAATGTTTAGATAAAATTATTATTTCATATAAAATTCAACTTTCTGTAAAGGGAATGTGCATAATATTTTAAAGCTTATATTATTAAAAAATTTCTGTTAACTTGCTTTTAAATTTAAACTTCCTAGATAATTCCAGATAAATAAAATTTTTAATCCTTATTTCTTAGGTGAAATTCACTCTGGATAAATGTTCAAAATTATTTCAAATATCTCGTTTTTGTATCTTTTTGTTTAGTCATATCATTTAACTTTTGTTTCTTTTTACAATTGTTGTTATATTGGTTGATATCATCTAACATTAGTCTATTCTGTAATTATATTCTTGCGTTTTTTTCATTAACTTTTAGCTATCAATCCTCAATAAAACTACAACAAACCTTGATAAGAGATACCAACTCATTCCTTAATGTTTTAATGTGAAAAATTTGTATATTATGAATTCATACAATTAAAAAATTTGAATCTAATTTAACTGGAAGCTACTGAAGAAAGCCAGGTAATACAACAGAAGCAAAAATGGTGGGAATATTATAAAAAAACATGAATATTCAGTAATGTGTTAAGAATAATAATAAAAACAACACTTCACCATCTTCATCCCATTTTCCCAATTTCCTCTAATATATTTAACATGCATAAACAATGCACATTTATATATATATATATATATATATATATATATATATATATGTGTGTGTATTATTTCTTTACTAATCTTTCTAAAGCATGTTCATTATTCTTTCTTTTGCTTTTTTTCTTTTTGTTTTGTTTTTTTATTTTTAATTATTTTAATGAAATTTACATTTTTGTTTTCTTTAAGTTCAATTCACTTTTGCGAAATAACAATCTCATGGAATTTTTTAAATGCATTAAATGGAAATTTATTAACTTCAATTCTTTTACAAATCTATTTGTATTGTTATCTAATCTATGTATAGATGCTTCTAGTGGCATTTTATGTACATTTTAAAACCGTTTTTTTTTTTTTTTTAATGTGATTTTTTTTTTATTTAAAAAATGTTATTCAGTAATTTTGAAGATTTATATGAAATATGCCAAAAAAAGTATGAGGGAATTTTTTAAAGATAAGAATTTAAAACACAATAATGGGTATGAAATGAATTTTTAAAAATAATGGACAAAAATCATTTTCATTTCTAAAAAGGCATTATTCAAAGTTATAGAAAATGTAATTTTTATATTCTTATGCTAATATTCATTAAATGTATTAAAAAATTCATGTGATATGAGGTAAAAGTGACCATCTATTTCACTATTTTAAATATTTGATTGAATTATTGTACTTTTTTGTTTAATTTTTATTATTATTTGTCATTATCATAATTTTTAGCTAGGATTTTAAATATTATTCATCTTTAATTTGATATAATATAGGGGTCTTCAACTATTGTTTTTATTATTCACTTTGTCATTTAAAAAAGTTTAAGTTTAACATAAAAAACATAAAGAATGTTAACTTTTAGGATATTTTTGCATCAAAGTATTTTATTTAAAAACAACAAATGAACTAAGTTATAAGTTAACTGTATTTAATGGCTGTTTTAGTCCATACAAAATTACGACATTCCTAAGTGTTGAGTATTTTTTTCAAAAAGAGTCACACCCTGTATTTATGAGGGAAAAAAGAATTCCTTGTTTTGTAATTGAACCAAAAATGTTAAATGTTTACAATGGAATTTAATTTTCACCATTGTAAGAATTAAAGTAGAACACTTTAAAACTTAGATGTAATACTATTTTTATCCATTAAGCTTACATTCCCATTAAATTCCAAACCACCCACTTGGGAATAGTATTGCTTTGGATGTTGAAGACCTCTTCTGAAAAATATAAGTAAAAAGTCTACATAAAGCTTTATTTATTATGTTTGAAGATTTTTTTAAAATCTAATTCGTAATTTTTAGCATAAACAAATTGATCATCTATGACTCCTCCTTCAATCATAAGTAAATTTATTTTGATTGAATGATAATTTTTGATTAGAAAAATTATTTAAAAATTAAAAATGCAAAATGTATATCTTGGTATAGTTTTTTGTTATAATACTTAATATATTGATGTGGGTAGCTAATGTTTAACTGGAAACCTTTTTTTAAAGTATTTTATTTTTATTTTCTTCTTTGCAAGTATAAAGAAGTATATTCATTGATTTCAATAAAATCTATTGCAAAAAAGAACATTCCTACAAAACGTATAATCATGCACACACATTCTAATTTTTTGTATATATTTATCAATTTTACAAATATCTTTATGTTGTAGCATACAAGTTGACATTTTCAGTTTTTATGGTGTTTTTTAATTAAAAAACATACACTTAGTTAAATAATTACTCGCTGGTTATTGATCCTGCTTAGGTAGTAATTTATCAGCTGTTCTCCAATTTGATGAGACAGTATATAATATTATTTTTTTTTTACTATGATACTATCAGGAATAATAGAGTGCAGAGTAAAAGTTATTGATCAAAGTTTATAGTCTTTTTAGGCTTGGCACATAACTGAGTTAGACAGTTTCCAATCAATTGATTTATCCATTGTCTTGCAGCTGTGGTTATTTTTAGATTTTTCTTCTAGATTTTAGTCATAAAACCTACTTGGTTAGTGTTACTAAGATTTACATAACTTCTACGTCACTTTTGGCCAGAAGCTGTAGTCTCTTTTGCTGCCAGTTGTCGCGGATTCACTCCAATCAGCATGAGCATTGGAGGTTTAAAGTGTGTTTATCTGATGAACGACAGGTAATACACCTAAAAGTGCGCGAGTTAATAGCCAAGATGGAATGCCAATACCATAGGATAAAGCACCAAAGCCCTGAATAATCATTGTCAAGACTGGTAGATTGCATGATGATTTTTTAACTTATAAAGAATAATTTATTTTTGTTAGTTTTGTTTTTCATATATATATATATATATATATATATATATATATACGTTTGTGTGTGTGTGTGTGTGTGTGTGTGTGTGTGTAATCCTATACATGTAGAATTATTGTAAATTGGCTCCATTAACGAAATAAAGAGCTGACGTCAGTTTTTTGTAATCTCTCCTTTTTAAAGTGATATCGACGAACGAACATTACTTTATGTAATATCAAATGTATGGAGTCAAGTGGCTGTATTGCATTTATTTTTCTTAACTAAAAAAACGAAAACGGAGTAAAGAGACTATGAAGCACTCCAGCAACCAAAGATGTCTGACCAAACCTCCATTACCATAAAATGAAAACAACAAACCTACAGCAGCGCCAGACAAAACCCTCAAAACATGCATGTATCCATTCTCATAAAAATACAATGACTTTTTGACTTAATGTCATACTGTTTTTTCTTTTATTTGTGAATTATCTTTGTCGTTATTATTATTACTATGACTATTATTATTATTATTATTATTATTATTATTATTATGTTAGCCTTAAATGAAAAATAATTATAAGGCCTTGTACAATAAATTATACGGAATGTCAAAAACAGAAATTAAATTATTATTCAAGACTATTTTTCGTTTGTGTTATCATCTTACAAAATATGTTCGCATGTGCGCAGGCACGTGTGTGCGTTTGTGGGTATGTCTGCTCAATGTGTATTGGATAAATTAAATATATGTGTGTATATATTTATAAGTGAGATTGAATGTGTGAGAGGTTGTATACATATGTGATAAATAAAATATATGTATGCTTCTATATACACCTAAATTATGTGAGTATATGAGAGAGAGTATATGGGTTCGCCTTCGTGTAAGAGTTCGAGGTGTATATTTGTGTGTGTGCATGTGCGTGTATAAATATAAATAAAATAAAGAATTTTATTTGAATATTGTTGGTTTGATTTTATATGATGAATTTTTAATTATTTTATTGAAGTTATTTGAACTTCTCTTCTTTGATCGGGAATAATACCTAAAGAAGGCCGCAGAGAGTATCAGCCAAAACATGGTGAAGATTGTACCGAAGATGAAGTCAGGTTCATTTGAATAAAGATAACCTAAACGTTTAATAATTTTTCAGACTTATTTACCTATGGTAAGTATATAACAAAAAGATAAAAATGAAAACAATAGTTTTCATATTTTGAATAATACAAAGTTTTGATATAATTTTCTATTATTTTTTCCGATGTCTCATTTATATAAAACATACGATTTTTAGTTGTTTTTTCTTAATGTAATTGTTTAGACTGGGATTTGAACTCGCGTAATGCGATTCCAGAGCCCGAGCTTTTACCAATGCTCCACCGTCACTGCTCAATATATTTATATATATAATATTTTTTGGTGAGCAGCACCAAGTTTGGCACATGGCCATTATTTTTTAGGTGAATGCAATGGTTTTGACTGGGATTTGAAGTCGTTTACTACGCTTCCAGAGTTCGAGCTTTTGTGTTTGAATCTGTCAGTAATAAGGGAATCCATAACCCTCAGTGGATAGACAATCAGACTTCGGAACCGTACTACGCGAGTTCGAATCTAAGTTGTCCCGTCAACGTTATCATGTCGACTAATACCATTGGGAAAAGGTATGAAGCCCACTCTTCCCTCCAGCTAAGGGTTAAATAGTGCAAGACCTCAACGACGGGGGTGGCGGATGATGTCTACAATGACGCAACGGCAGTGAATGCGGATGAAGGCTGCAACAGAGGATGGCCTCCAGTCGTCGTGGTTATCCACGCCATTAAAAAGGCCATCCTTTGCCAAGGGTCCGTGAGGTGACTGTGGGTGCATCAGTCTCCCCACGTTAAGAGACATCACGCGCAGGCGCCCTCCCAAAAGGGTCCATAGAGACCAAGACGGAAGACAGTCATACTCGACCACAAGTGACCGCCGATGACTACGGAGATATTTTTAAAATTTTCCGACGGAAATTCTATTTAAAAACTGTGTTTTAAAATTAAATCTCTAAATTGTCTTTTTGTCGATTTTATTTTATATTCTATATAAAAGGCCAAGTTCTTAAGAAGATTTATTTTTGTGTAAGATTTTTTTTTAAATGTAGTGGATTCTTTTAACAACAATTATTTTGGAAATTTCCGCAGATTCTGCTCGTCTTTCTTAATTCATTAATTTATTTAAGCTTTGCACGTTTTGTGTGGTGAGCGTGGAGGAGTGGTTAAAGCTTCGACTTTGGAACCATAAACGAGTTCAAGTCCAGGTGAAAACAATCGCTCTCTGCTGCCTCGAGCACGTCTTGTGTAGTGAACGTAGAGGAGTGGTTAAAGGTTCGACTTTGGAACCATAAACGAGTTTAAGTCCAGATCAAAACAATCGCTCTCCGCAGCCTCGAGCACATGAGGCTTTTTAACCTTGGAGCGTAGTTCTTCTAGGTGTAAAGATATGTTTCAATGTCTACCTCAGCATTTTTCACGTCAAACCAAAATTAGTAGAGACAAATTTTTTAATGATATAAACCATCATGAATTGGTTTTCTTAATGGACAACCAAAATATTCTAGACCAAAATTTTTTTTATATCTTACATTTGGACCCTGAGAAATATTCCATGAACCCCTAGGGTTCAATTGGACATTGGTTGAGAACTCCTTATCTATCGTCTAATAAACAACGGTGCGAATTTCGAACGCTACCACGAAGGATGCCATTAAGCCCCCCAAATACTTTTCCACTTGATTCCATCATCGGCAAAATCTCGAGCAACAATAATGACTCATTAACTCACAAATAATAATCTGCATCCATTTCTTAATGTTTTTTGGCAAACTTCCCATCAGCGACAAATGAATTTCACTTTATTTTACTTGCGTTTTATTCTTGTTTTTCTCCAGGAAAATATTTCAATATTTCTAATTAATTTTTGATACTTATTGTTTTTGTCAAATATGGAGAAATGCGGGAAGAGCGGAAAATTATTTGTTTTTTTAGGATATATATATATATATAAATATATATGTATACATATATATATATATATATACATACATATAT